>RJWM01014536.1:0-27099 GCA_004363535.1 Dasyprocta punctata | reverse complement strand
ATGTACTATGGTGGCTATTGTTTTCCTAGTATATTTCTTTGAAGTTCTGTACCAGTTCTACTGCTTTGTTTTGATTGACTTTGTTCTGTTATGTTTTGTTGAATTTTACTATCTTTAAAATAAAAAAATAGCTATCCATACCCTCATACACAATGAAATCAAATAATAGAAAACAGCCTAAAACCAATCAAAACAAGGGAATAAAAGCAGTATAGGACTTCACAAAAGGTAACAGGAAATGAACAGTGATTACTATAATGATTACTATAATGTCTCATTTTCTTCAAAATACCATCACACATAATAAAATCAAACAAAACAAAACAGAATAAAACCAATTAAACAAAAGAATGAAAGCATTATAGGACTTCAAAACAAGATAATAGGAAACCAACCATGATTAAAATAATACATTACATGATCAAAATAATACATTACATTATGTTAAAAATAACTGCCCATACCACCAGACACGGTAAAATCTAACAAAACAAGACAGAACAGAACCAAACCTAACAAAATTATGAAAACCTTACCAGAGTTCAAGACAAGAAAATAAGAAAGTAACATTGGTTACCACCTTCTCCTCCTAGGTGTTTCCTCCCCTATCACTTTTATAATACCTATTGTGTTTTTGGATTCCACTAACTGCTTCTATTTTTTATGCTAGTGTTCACCCATATGAGTTCAAACTGTTTCATCCATGAACATGACCTTCAGTTGCATCCATTTACCTACAAAAGCCTCGAAATTATCCTACTTTATAGCTGGGTAGCTTTCCATTGTATGAAAATACCGTATCTTTCTTAACCATTCTGTGGTTGATGGGCAAGTTACCCTTGCTTTTTCTGGTCTCCTGTTGCATGGAACAATTACTTTCTGCCTTTTGATTTTCATTCTATGAATTTCCTTTCAAGTTAAATGTGTCTCTTGTATACAGTATATTGATGGATCTTGTTTCTTGATCCACTGTCCCTGTATTTCTTTTTATTGCTGAATCGAGGCCATCTACATTAATGGTTACAATCAGCATACATTGGTTCTTCTCTGCCATGCTATCCTCCTGCTGTTGGCCTTCCATTTATCCCCTTCATTCAGTTAACTGTACTATGGTGATCTTCCTCTGCTGCTGTCTCTGGAACCATGGTCATCTTTCTCTCTCTCTAGAATATCCTTCAGCACTCTCTATAGGGTCGGTTGGTGGTCATGAATTCCTTCAGTTGTCCTTTATCATGGAAATACCTTATTTTTCCAGCAATTTTGAAAGATAGTTTTGCAGGGTACATCAATCTGGGGTGGAAGTTGTTTTCTTTCAGGATTTGAAACACTTCACTGCAAACTCTTTTTTTTTTTTTTTTGTACCAGGGATTGAACTCACTACCTCACACCTGCTAAGTAGGCGCTTACACCACTGAGCTAAATCCCTGGCCCTATTTTTTGAGACAGGGTCTTACTGTGCAGTTCAGGTTGGCCTTGAACTCACTTTGCAGCCCAGGCTCATCTTGAACTTGCAATGATTCTCCTGCCTCAGCCTCCTGAGTGCTGGGATTACAGATGTGTGCCACCATGCCTGGCCCTCCAAACTCTTCTTGATTTGATGGTTTGTGTTGACAAGCCTGCTATGATTCTGACTGGTTTTCCTTTATATGTGATCTTTCTTTTCTCTAACAGCTTTAATATTCTGTTCTTGTGCTGAATTTCTGGGATCATGATTATTATATGTCTGGGTGTAGATTTACTTTGGCTATGGCTAGTTGAAGTTCTATATGCCTCACTTATCTCTATACCAGATCCTTTTCCCATATTTGGCCTGAAAGTCTATCTTCAGTCTCTTTCAAGTGGTTTGCCAACTTTCAATCGATTTTTTAATTCCCTAGATATCTTTTTTAATGTTTCATGCATTGTAATTCCTTTCTATATTGTTCATTCAAAGTTTTCATCATTTTCCTATGCTTCTCTTTTTTATCTATTTCTTCTTTAGATATGCTGAGCAATTCTTTTATTATGTTTTTCATTTCTTCTTTTACCTGAGACATTATTTCTGATTTGATTACTTTTACAGTCTCATGAAGTTGTTTATTTATTTCAGTTGTTATGCTCTCAGTGTTCAGATGTGTGACTTCTGTTTTCCTCCATGACTGTATCTCCCAGACTTGTTCTGCGTGGGCTGGAGATCTGAGACTGCCTTTTGTTCTTTTGTCTTGACATTCTCCTGGGTTCCTCCCAACAAGCTGGTTGTGGGGTCCCAAGAACTTCCCACATTGGCTGCCCCTCCACGGTGTAGGGGAATGGGACAGGCACCTGTGTTCCTCTAACCCTGGGTTTACAGGGAGGTAGCAGGGCATGAAGTGGGCTTCTCCAGACCTGTGCAGCTACACTGGGGCTTCCCTGATGGCCAGGGATGTGTGGTGGTGGGGCTGCTTTTCTCAGCTTGTGTTTCTACACTGGGACTCCCACGATGGTGGCAGGCATACAGGGGGTGTGCTTGTATGATTCTCCTGGTGGGTGATGGCTGCCCAAAGGAAGCAAGGGCCTCCAAAGGCATCACCACTAATTTAACCCAGAGATCTAGCTGGTCAGATGCACTGGAAGAGCTGAAGAGACATCACGAAGTGACCTAGGGGTGGCACCTGCTCCCTTCAAGAACATGGAGCAGGTTCTGGTAAGAACCTATACACCTTCCAAGGAAATATACTCCCAACATCATAAACATTTACAGGGCCCATGAATTAACATTTGCTGATACAAGAATGCATAGAGACACAAGCCAAAATAGAAACCATATTTCACAAAGCTTGAAGGCACCAAGAGGAATAGTTTTAAAAATGCAGATTGATATAAAACTCTGTAAGATGAGCTCTCCGAAGATGGCCCTGATCCTCCTAAGACCTTAGCTTTTCTGAATCAGTAAATAATTTTTTCCACACTCAATTTTCTCCTAGAAACTCTAGAACTCTATTCTGAAAATGTACAGTTCTATTAACCTCTTTCCTGCTACTGAGCATTGTGGAATGCAGCTGTCCCAGGGTATCTCCAGGGGGTTGGATCTAGGACTCCACAGATATCCAAATCCATGGATGCTCAAATTCCTTATAAAAAATGGTGCAGTATGGGTGCAGTGCCTATACACACCCTCATGTATACTTTAAATAACACTCAATCACTTGTCATTTTTTTTTTCTGGTCCCAGGGAATGAAACCAGCGAATGCAGAGCTACATCCCCACACCTGTTTTAAATTTTATTTTGAGATAGGGTCTTCAGAAATTCCCAGACTGGCCTTGAACTCAGCATTCTCCTGCCTCAGCCTCTCAAGCAGCTGGGATTACAGGTAGATGCCACCACACCTCACAATTTATAATTCTTAATACAATGTAAATGGTATGTAAATACTTGTTATGTTGTATTGCTTAGGGAAAAACAAGGAAAAAGGTCTGCATACGTACAGTACAGAGGTACATTTTTTTCTAGTATTTTTAATCTGTGGGTCTTAAGAGTTGCAGATACAGAACCCATGGATATTGAGGGCTGACTGCACAGCTATGGACAATGTTTCCAGTTTAGAGATGGAAAATATGGAGTTTGCTCACATTCTGCACCCAGTTGATGCTGTTAGTATTGTTAAGAGCTCAGTCTTGGCCTTGTTGATCCCAAGGATCTGGCTTCCTGTCTTCTCTCAAATGGATATTTCTAGGTTCTCTGGCCCATATCCCATCATTTCTATCTGAGAATAAAGTTAATTCCCTGTTTCATGCTTTCAGTGAGATGCCACTCTAAGCTGGATAAAATTGTCTTGATGAAGTGTCAGGAGGGAACACTTACCCATCCAGTTCTGCTGTTTCAATGTATGCCAGACCGTATGGTTCACTGCTCGAGAGCAATAGTATATCTGCCTGTGATAAGAAAAGCCAGAGAAGATGAGAAAAACAGGCCCTTAACATCACAGTGTTACGAAAGCAGTCCCTTAGGAATAGACATTCACCCAAAGGATTTTACAGAGTTGGTTTTACTTTATTTTTCTGGGACTCATCACTGCTACCACACACCCTCTTCCAAAGCTATTCACACTTTACCTGTAGCCATGGTGAGAGATGGACAAGGACAAGTGTCTTATCCGAGGAGCTGTTGATCTCCAGTGCAAAGGGAGGCAGATGAATGTCACCAAAAGCAGTGGTAGCAGAAGTGCCCTAAGGATCCCTAGTTCCCATTCACGCCAAAAACTAAAAAGTCATAGCCACGAGAGGTACTCACTGTAACACGCTGATTATTTTTTAGTTTGATTATATCTCCCACTTTGACATTCATCCATTTTTCCTCCTTCATCCTGTAAGAAAATGATCTTTGAATGTCTGCTCTGAGAATTTTCCCAAAGCTCTGTTTTGATAATCAAGAAACAAAAAACAAAAAACAAAACAAACAAGACAAAACAGAATGAGATGAATAAAGCCAAGGGCCAGGAGGACCAAATCGGTTTGTGATGCATCCTGGCTGCAGTCAAGAACAGGGCCCATTTCCTTTGACTTCAGGCTAGAAGGGTTCACCTTACGGAAATAGGTATCATGCAAAAAATAATTTTAAAAGTGAAATCGTTCAAATAGTAAAGAAATATGTAAATGAAAAAATTAAAGTCTCCTCTCTTCACAGCCTCTCTCCTGCTCCCCAAAGGTAGCCCCTACATTTTCTTGTATTTCTTTCTAGAAAATATCAATTCACAAAATCCCGCACAATATATACATTTAAAAGTTACACAGTAGATACATAACCTTTTTTTTTTCACTTAGTAATATATCCTGCTGCATGTGGTGACACATGCCTGTAATCCCAGCACTCAGGAGACTGAGGCAAGAGGATTGCCCCAAGTTTGAGGCCATCCAGAGCTACACAGTGAGTTCAAGGCCAGCCTGAACTACAGGGCAAGATTCTTTCTCAAAAAAAAAAAAAAAAAAAAAAACAGATAAAAATAAAATCCTGGAGAACATATATAGAAAGTTGTGACTCATTCTTTTTAATAGCTGAGATGTACTCTGTCGTATGGCTGTACCAAATTTATTTACTTATGTGAAAATTGGACTACCTTTGACCATTGAAATGCCACTCCCCATAAGAGGCAGACTGGTAGTGTGAGCAGATTCTACAATAATACTGACTCTTTCCTCCTCTCTTTGTACTCTATTTCTCCAACTGCATAGGATTCGTAAGTCCCCTCTCCCTGACAAACACTAAGGAGGATATATACATTGCCATAGCATTTTGGAAATATCACCTCCTTGAACAATGCTAAGTACCCACAGAACTGGGAAAGAGAGGGCACATTTAGAAACCATTCTCCATTTCATCTTTGAATGCAGCTTTGTCCCCTGTGGACCATGACATACACCACCACTTTGCCAGATACACAAAAGAATAGCGATTCTCAGAACACTTTTTCTTTGAGAAGGGCCAAATTTCTTTTATATAAAAATTCCTTTAACGTATATTGACTCTTTTGGAGAATTTTCTGATAGTACTGAAGGTTAGTAGCTACAAGCCTTGAAGAAAGACATCTGAATATTTTATTTTCTCTTGATCTGACATTTTCTTCTGTGGGTTCTCTGGCATTCTATCTACCATTATTTTCACAGTGAAACATGAAGAGGAAGCAATGCTATATAACATTCCAATTTCTTCTGGAGATGTAAATGCTTGTATTTTATTACACAAGAAGTTGCCAGACTATTACAATTTGTTCCTAGACTATTTTAACAACCATGTGTTCCAGACTTTGGAAAGAAGTAGGCACTCCTTACTGATTTAAAATATGAAATTCTGTTGTGCCATAAGTATGTTTTAAATTCCCAGGCATTGTGCCCCAGATTATGGTTCAGAAAGTGTATCAGAAAGCTAGAGAAGCCAATACTTTGACTTCAACGGAGGCCATTAGCATGATATTCTGTTTTGTATGAACGGTACATCCTGGAGTTCTGTACCTCCTGGAATTCATATTACAAATACTTAGAAATACTAGATAAAATAAAGCCAGTACTTTTTCAAAAGTAAGTCTATACTTGGAATAAAGTAAGAAGCCAGGAAAAAAGAGGAGGATGAAATCTAGAACAGTAAGTATGGTCTAAGGATCTTGCCTAGGGTGGGCAAGGGGATTGCCAGTTTTAACAATCTAATAAATTAAGTTTTAATTTTTCCCTCCAGAGAGTAAGAGATGAAGGCTTATGATTTTAAGAGGTAGTGGATTGGACCGAATAACCCCTCACAAAGCATTAAAATACAATGCCAATAGTGGAAGGCTGGTCTAAAAAACAAATCAACCTACTGGTAAGATGGTTTGTCTGAAGTCCTACAGGTTGGGTAGGTGGGTGGTCAATGAATGGAGGCCTCTCCCCTGAGAATTTGAAACTTTGGATGGTATAGGGCTCACATTTAAACTTCTTCTAGCTGGGTGTGGTGGTGCACACCTGTAATCCCAGCACTTGGGAGGCTGAGGCAGGAGGATTGCTGCAAGTTCAAGGCCAGACCGGGCTACATAGTGAGATCAAGACCAGCCTGAACTGCATCGCAAAACTCTGTCTCAAAAAGACCAAAACAAAACAGCAACAACAAAAAAACTTCCTCCAGATTAAGTGTTGGCAGGCAAAACCCTAAAGTACTTGATAGCGGCAAATACAAACCTCTCTAGAGGAATGCAGCTTTGGCTCAGGCTACTTAGAATTCTCAACAAAAAGCCCTTTTAAACATAGGCGTGTAAACAGAATTACTCAGAAATAAAAAATGATGATACCTGCAACTTGCTAAACAGAGAAATTTTTTAAATAGCAGCATTTCTTAGTGGATTCTAGAAAAAGAAAGTTGTTTTTTAGAAAGAAAACCATTCTTACACCTCACCTTTGCATATTAAATTAATCAGACACTGCTTACAGTGTCTAACCAGGGCCATGCTAGTTAACTTCCTCCTAAAATTACTCTGTGACAAATTCTTCTCCAATAATGCTATACAACCCAAGTGCTTAATACTCGGGGGGAGTTCACTTGTCTAAATTCATTTGGTCAGTGACTCCCTAGCTTGCAGTTTCAAAAACACTTGGTTTTGTCTTTTAATTTCTATTTTTCTTCTTTTCTTCCTAACCACAACTGACCTTTTGGGTGTCTTATGGAAGGTTTTAAAAGTACAAACCTTTGAGGAAAAAAAATCCACTATGAGTAACAATCAGACACAATAAACAGAAGGTATTATATGCTTAAGAACTTCAGATAATCTGATAAAAAGTTACAGCTACTAGGTGTTCTATAAGGCCACATGAGAAAGTCTGCACCTAATTGTGAGTTCCTTCAAGTTTGCACTTTCTTGGAATCATGGTTCTGCTTACCAGTCCCTCTTCCTTTCACACAATGCCTATGTGTTGAATTCTTCCCACCCCTTAATGCCTAGTACAGATATCACATCTCCTAGAAAGTCTTCCTTGATTCCCCTCGCCAGCTACCATTACTATAATAATCTATTGTACCTCTTACAGTAGTCTTCCTATTTTGCTTTGTATAGGAATCTGCTTTTCCCTTCATGGTCTTGCCAACGCTTTAAATGGCTGTGACCAAGCACCACAGCAGTGATGTCAACATGAGACTATCTTCAGATTGCAACAGGAAAGATAACTTGCCCAAAAGCTATAGCAGAATGGCAAATAAGCCATGATAAAATCCATTGTTTTAAAGACAAATGTCTCAATACTAACCTAAAATATTCACTTATATGTTAATATAATGTTAGAATACATTAATTGCTTTTATATATATTACTTCATTTTTATTTTCACAGGCATCTTTTGAAATAGAGAAAATAATTTCCACTTTATAGACATCTGAAGTAACACTGCAATTTCAGGGTACACTAGATGACACCTCGAATTCTTCTAATGTCCAATCTAAGGTCATTTTCACTCTTCTGAATTGCCTTGCCAAATGCCCCAGTATGCCAGGCTTCAGCAAGTCTGTCTCCCTCCCAGCAGTGAGACTGCCTGATCTGGCTTCTCAGAAACAGCTTACCTGCCATTCATCAGGAGCAGAACAGGACGGTTGTTAACTTGATGGTCATTTTGGTGCCTTTTCTAAAATCACACAAGAAAATGTTCAAGAGATAGATACACAGCAAACTGTGCATAGAATTTTAACATTTTGGAACATTGCTCAATGTAAATCCTGTCTTTGTAATTCTCCTTTCCCCTGCCTCAAAGTCCTTCTACCATTAAAACCAGACTGAGAGGATGATATCTCCTGCGGGCTGGGAAGGAAGATCAGAAAAAGAACACAGGGAGAAGAAAGAAACAAAATCGTGTTAAATATTAGAAACCAAAGCCTGGGGGAATGAGAACAAACAAGTATGCCAAAGATTCAGTACACAGTGATGGGCAGGACTACAGAGTCCCGAAGTCTGCGGCAGGAGCAGGGAAAGCCTAGCATTCTTAGACACACTCGTGCCTCTAACCCAACAGTGGAAGCATCTACAAAAGATAGATGCAGGGAGGAAAGGGGCAAATATTCAAAGGCCAAATATCTGGAACACAAATTCATGACATGCCCGAATGCTCTGACCCATAGGAATTGCCTCCTTCCCTGGGAAAAGAGGACGATGGGGATGGGGTCAGAGAGAATTTCAAATTTGTCAAAATTCGGAATTGTCTCAACATTTATGCTAAAGAGACGCAATTCTGAACCAGAAGCAAATGGGTAAGCTGAGTTTTTCATTGTCATGGAAAAGATTAGGCATAGGATTTGTGCATGGTTGTGAGCTAAAATTAGCTCAGTTGTAGAGAATTAAAATTACATTTTTGTACATCCAGGTTGTGATTGAAATGTACACGTCCACATGTGCTAATCCTAGATTTTATGAAGTTAAGGAGTTCTCAAACTTTGGTCTAAAAATCTGTTGGCAAAATCCAAAGGACCCTCTAGGGGAAACTGCATGGACTAGCTTCCCAAATCCCACTAGCAGGTGTAGGGCTGGGTTCTCCCCCTTGCAGCACTCAGTGTGAGCCGGTTTCTCTTTCTAAGGCTGGGAAAGAAGTTACCTCTGCCTCTGTCATGAGGCCTCCTAAAACCAGAGGGCTCCTAGCTGTGCATGCTGAGTAGAACTGCAAGTTGGAAAGGGAAATAGAACTGGAGAGAAGAGAAATGTGGAGACAGAGAGAAGAAAGAGGAAGAACAGGAGAAACAGGGAGCTGGGGACAGCGAAGAAGGAGAAAGAATATAAAAGGAGGAACAGGAGAAAAAGGACAGTGAAACTTGACAAAGCTAAAGAAAGGTGGGTTATCAAAGAGGAAAGGGAAGGAGGGCTTGAGAGGGCTAAAAAGATTGTGGCATCAAGGTCTCACATTATGCCTTTCTGGCCACGGTAGTCCACCAGTCTTGGGCCTATGGGAATTACCACATATCCCTCTGGGATAGATAAGGAAACAAAGAAGGGAAGCATCTCTTTTCACTCAGTGCTTCTTAGCACAAGGTACATCTGGGCAGTCTTCTTGCCCACAGCCTGACTAGGTACAGCGAGGAAAGCCCAGGAAGAAACTCCACCAAGTCATCGATGGCATCCTTCACAGCTGTTATGGACAGCACCACCGTCAGGGGTATCACAGTTGTGTAACTTGCCAAGGAGGAAATCTGGGGAATCAACTGTGAGAGGGAAAGAAAGAGAATCTAAGGTAGGAAAACATAAAGGATTATATATTTTTCTCATCTCCCTGCACCACCACTATTTTCACCTCCCTGGAATCATAATGAATCCAACAATCCAAGTTGCTTCCTACTGATATATTGCCTTTAGCCCTGTAGTCCTCAAAATGTAAGCAAAGAAGAAAAGTCCACACATTGCTACCTGTCTGCTCTGAATTCCACTACCTTTGTCCTGATGGAAAAGGGATGTCTGTTCCTGATGATGAAAGGTACCAGGGGTGGGGTGTTACGAGTGGATGTGGGAAAACCATACCCTCTCCAATGTTCTTTCAGCACAAGAGGAGGTGGGATGATCTGTCCGCCCCCTTCTCCCAGTGTGTGCCTAGCCTATGCTGATGCTTTGCTCTGTGCTGGTACTCATATTCTAAACCATCGTCCCTCTTCAGTACTCCTACATGTCAACTTCCTGCCATGGCAGCTGGAATGAGAAAGAAAAATAGGGTCACAGTTAGGGTTGGAGTAGAGTCTGTGACTGCCTATGGTCAAGTGAACTGTGACCATGCATCCATGATGAGGAGCTCCCCTTCCTTCAGGGTTCCATAACCTTGTCTCCTTCCTCCTATACAGGTTTGATTCGCACCGCCTAATCCTGACTTGCCTAGGCCACTGGCTCAAAACTCCACCAATCCATTTGTCTGTGTCTAAAGAGAGACAATGTCTGTCAGTTTAGCTTGATCCTAGAGAAACTGATAGACCACGTATGGAAAAGGACTCAAGAAGCAATACCTGTAGGAATACCAAAACCAGGAAGTAGGCATTTGCAAGTCTCTGGAACTGTTCAAATAGGTTCATAGGCAGGAAGCTTAAGGCATTATATTTTGAGGTCTTGATGGTATTGTCCTACAAGTAAAAAACAAACAGTAACAATAACAACAAAAACCAAGAGCAACTACAGGAACAAAGGACAGCTCAAAATTGGGTCGATCTGTTTGTTCATTTAATATTCAGTATATATTTATTGAATGCCAGGTGCAGCTAAACACTGGAATCAGAGGTGGATAAGACAGATGCTGTTAGGCTGAGGCAAGAGGATTGCTGTGAGTTTGGGGCCAGCCTGGGCTACAAAGTGAGTTCAAAGCCAGCCTTAACTGCATAGTGAAACCCTGTCTCAAAAAGACAAAAAAAATAAACAAAAAAACCAGAACAGATGCTCTTTTCCCAGAGGGCAACAGTTTCTTGGAGAAAGAGTGCTGACATTTCACAACTGTGTTTAACTCCCACGATCACCTTATTATCCCCCTCTTATGAATGAAAGAACCAAAGATCAAAGATGCTAAACAACTTGTGTAGTACTTCAGGGTTAGTAAGGAACAAAGCTGGATTCAAACTCAGGTCTGCCTGATGCTAAAACCTATCTAAATGTACCCTACTGCTTCTTCTACAGGTCTAGAAGATGGAAAGAAAAAAGCCCAGCTCCCACTGCCACAGCTTGAACAGTGTTATTATCCCAAACCACACCAGCTCAGGAATCATAAACTAACATCCCACAGAGGCCACAAACATATATGAGTATATATTTTTATATCCATATATATTTGAATATAGGTAGCATGAAATAACTTATGTACATAAAAGCGATGCTTATACTTGTAAAAGATTGAAATTGACTAAATGACCATTTATAAGGAACTGTTTACACAAACGATGTTGAATCTGTAGAGCAAATACTACTCAGCTAAAAAAGAAAAAAAAGAAAAGGTTATTATGAAATTATGATTATGAAAATATATTCAGGATATATTGTTAAAGTTCAGAATAGTGTAAAACAGTGGGAAATAAGAATATATATTTATATTTGCTTTATTTGCACAAGGAAGCACTAGTGAATACACAAGAAGCTAATATAAGTGGTTCCCTATATGGGAGCAGATGTGGACAAGATTGAAGTGCTAAAGCATGACTTCCCAATACACACCTTCTTTAATGAATTACTGATTCATAAAAAGTGAAATACAGCTCAATAGGAAATGGACAAAGACCACAAATAGGTAGTTGTCAGAAAAAGAAATGCAAAAGGCTAGTTAATATGAATAGATTATCAATCTCACTTAAAATTAAGGGCAGGTAATAAAATATTATTTTTCATCTTTTAGATGACAGGAAAGTGGATAAGTGGGCAGTCTATATTACAGGTAGAGATAAAAATGAATATAATTTTTCAAGCAGTGGACAATCTGATAATATATATTATAATTTTTAACTTATTTTACTTTTAGGCTGGCCAGCTAGCTTCTAGGAAGCTCTCATGTGCCAAACTATATATATATAATCATGTTTATTCAGTATCCTTTATCATAAAAAAAACACTGCAGACATTTTAAATGTTTGTTAGTAGAAGATTGGCTAAATAATTTAAGGTTTATCAATATAAAGGAAAATAATGCCACTGTGAAATGAACAAGATGTATATATATTATAAAAGATGTCTAACTATAAATGATTATTGTGGAACCATGCTTTCATTTGTGCAAGAAAAAGGAACAATATTTCTTTTCTAGGAGTTGTATATAAATCCAAAATCTGAGACATATTTTCCCCTGAGTTTAGGGCATTGGATTAATTTTGGTTTGAGCCCTATTCCACCATTTATTATCTAGGAGTTCAGGAGAAAGTAGAATCTATGTTTTAGCAGCTACATCAACAATGAACTCTCTGCTTCCCCAACAAAGGGGAATACTGCAGGGAAACTCCAACCCCTCTGAGATAGCCAGAGGTGGGATACTCACTGGATATCCAAAAGAAGTGGTGAGCTTTCTGTTGTTGGCTTGCAGAATTCTCTCATTTTCTGAAAACAGAGGACAGAAACAATGAGAATGATGTCCACTCTGTGGATCAGCCTGGCTGCTGGCTGCTAGCGAAAACAAAGTTCTCACACTTTCTCACTAAGGACAAAAATGAAACTTTCTCTCTTTAATTCAAAGAATCAAGAAATACAATAAAAGGGGCTGGGCATGGTGATGCATGCTTGTAATCCTAGCACTCAGGAGGCTGAGGCAGGAGGATCACCACAAGTTTGAGGAAAGCCTAGGCTATGTAGTAAGTTCAAGGGCAGCCTGGACTACACAAAAAGACACTGTCTCAAAACAAAAATCAAACAAACAAGAAATACAATGAACGGGAAATTCTCAAGTGTTCAAGCTTTCTTGAGGCAACAGGACAAGTATCTTCTGAGGAATCTACACTTTTCTAGTGCCCCCTTGATTACTTCTTCTCAGACATCATTGCCAAACACAGAAACCCAGCCCCTACCCTACCTTTTTTTGAGACAGGGTCTTGCTATGCAGTTCCAACTGGCCTTGAACTCACTATGTAGCCCGAGCCAGCCTTGAATTTACAGTGATCCTCTTGCCTCAGCGTCCCAAGTGCTAGGATTACAGATGTGCACCACCATGCCTGGCATAAAGTTAGCCTTCTCTTGCAAGTCAATTCCAGCACCTTGCATTAGGATATCTGATGCTCTTTTCTAACCCAGCTTTTCCTAAACTTGCTGGGAGATAGATTGATAGATATAGGTAGATACTATTTTGTGTATATATGAAGTATAATTATTTTCCCAAGGCAAGCCACAGAAACTAGAATTTCTTTTCCACAAAAGAGGTTATAGAATCCCTGTCTTTCATGAAGTTTGCCATAGGAAAATTTTCTGACCTACTTTGATAGTAAGTTGTAAGACCTTCCTTATTCCATAGAGTTCTACTCCATGCCTTGGAGTAGAACAGAACAAGGCCAGGAAGAGTCTGGACAGACAGGCTATGACAGCAGAGAGTCACATATATATGGCCACAGAACTTTAAGGTTCAGACAGAGAAGAACCATACAATGATTTTATTTTATTTTATTCATGATAATTAAAAATTTATTTTACTTAACAGTGATGATAGATAACAAATAGGTAGTACTATGATAAAAGTATATTATCAAAAAGATTGCAAACGAAAGAAAAAACTTTGTTTTAGTACCTTTACTCATATTTTTTCTTGCTTTTTGTACAGGTTCCGTATTTTATTTGGCACTGAACCTGCAAATAATGTAGCCAGGGCGACCGGCGTGGACTCCAGGAAGAGAAAGAGATGGGCCTCTCAGGAACCCACCCCACTGGGCCTGAGCAGCACCAACCAGAAGACAACTAGTCTGCCTTCTGGGGGCCTATGCAACTGGTGTGAACTCCAGGAAGAGAAACATCAAGGATAAAGCCAACCCCTACCCTGCCGCCACCACCTAAAGCAACCTGCTGGTTCGGAGGTCTGGCTAAATTGCTAGCAACTAAGGTACATAAAACAACTAAATGTTAGTATTGCAGGCCTGGGACTGGCAGCCTGAGCATCTCTTTGGAAGACGACAGTACCAATGTAGCAAAATGGGGGGTTCTCTTCTGTCTTATCTTCGAGGCCCAATATTGTTTTGCTTTATTCTGATTAATTTTTTTGGCCTTATTTTATACTGTGTTTTTATTGGTTTTATTGTGTTTTTTTTTTTTTTGGTTTGATTTTACTATACCTGTTGGAATGGTCAACTATTCTAAAAATAACAAGATATACTATAGTAGCTATTGTTTTCATAGTACCTTTCTTTGAAGTTCTGTACCAGTTCTACTGCTTTGTTTTGATTGACTTTGTTTTCTGTTATGTTTTGTTGCATTTTACTATCTTTAAAATAAATAACAATAATAATAATAATGTAGCCAGTTGTGCTATATAGGTTCACAAGGGATGCATGATTATTTTAGTAGGTAATTTTTCAAGTGATTATTTATTTTACTTTATTTTTATTTTAAAAAGAATAAAACCAAACAAAATAAAACAGAATAAAGTCAATCAAAACAAAACAGTGAAAGTGATACAGGACCTCAAAATAAGGTCATAGGAAATCAATAATGGCTATTAGGTTTTTTGGCACAGTTGAGAGATAAAGAGAGAGAGATAGAGATAAAGAGGTCTTTATTGTGGGTACAGGAGAGCTCCAGAGGAGTAAGATCTCTCAAAAAGGGGAACCTGGGGATTGGTTTTTATGCAGTTGGGCTGGGGGTGGGGCACTTGGCTGATGGTGGAGTCCTGGGATTGGAGAGGGCTTGGTGCATGTGCAAAAGGGAGCAGGAGGTTTCTTTATGGAACTACAAGAACACAGATTTTACTTTTGAAGAGATAAATTGTTTCTCAGGGCCAGTGCCTAGTTGGGCAGATGTCATGTTAGAGATAGCTAAGCCCCAGGCTGGCAGAATCTATCATTCCCATCTTTCTGATTTCTGGGTGAACAGGGGTGGTGGTCATTTTAGACTGCTTTCTGCTGGTGACAGGGTGTTGTGGTGGGGGCTGTTGTAGTTGTCAGGATGATAGGTTAGGCTCATGCATAAGATGGTGCCAGGGGTCTCAGCCAGGGCAAGGAGCTCTCTGTAGTGAAGGCCCATATCCTGGATTGAAGAATCTTGAAAAAAGTTTAAAAAGACAGGGAGCTGTCAACATGGGTGCCCATATATCGCTGTGACATGATACTTTCAATTTTTCTGGGAAAATATGCAGAAGGGGAATAGCTGGATTGAAAGGGATTTCCAATCCTAGTTTTTTGAGGAATCTCCATACTGATTTCCACAGTGGCTGTACCAGTCTGCACTCCCACCAACAGTGGAGAAGGGTTCCTTTTTCCCCACAGCCCCGCCAATATTTGTTATCAGTTGATTTCTTGATGGCAGCCATTCTTTCTGGAGTGAGATGGAATCTCAATGTTGTTTTAATTTGTATTTCTCGAATGACCAGTGATGTTGAGCATTTCTTCATGTATTTATTTGCCATTTGTATATCTTCATCTGAGAAGTGTGTGTTCATCTCAGATGCCCATTTTTGGATTGGGTCTTTAATTTGGGGGGCCTGATGTCATTCAATTATTTAAATGTTCTGGACATAAGTCCTTTATCTGAGGGACAGGTAGCTAAAATTCTTTCCCATTCTGTGGGCTTTTTCACTTTATTGGTGATTTCTTTTAAAGTGCAAAAGCTTTTTAATAAAATGAGATTCTAGTTGTTGATTCTTTGAAGTACTTCCAGTGTGGTTTGTGTTTTGTTCATGAACTCTTGGCCTACCTCTATGTCTTCAAGATTTTTACCTACCTTGTCTTCTAGTAAATTTAGTGTTTTTATTTTAATATTTAGATCTTTGACCCATTTTGACTTTAGTTTAGTGCACGGTGATAGACATAGGTCTAGTTTCACTGTACTACTAATTCTCTGTTAGTTCATCAGAAAGAATAGTTTGTGTTATCATTGTTTGATAACTGTATGTAATATATTGACTAGTATTGATTTCTTACTTTTTTTTTTGAAATTCTGTATTACTTCTACCTTTTTTTCTGTTTTGCTTTTTAAAATAAAAAAAAGACAGGGAACTATAAGTAAAAATATGACAAATAGTATGAGAGATCCTGTCGAGGGGAGGAGATAGGGGGCCTTGCCCCTCAGAGAAGACCAGAGGGAAAAACCTTGTCAATGATATTAATTTTTTTGGAGAGTCTCAACTGTTTAAAGAGAGAAGAAATGGAGAGTTGTGGTGTTGTGCGTCTAGGCATGTTGGGGAGAGAGACAATGTCAGTAAGAGTACTTAATAGTGGGGCCCTAATGGGCATCAAGCAAAATATGAGGACTTTTTTTTTCCTGAGGAGGCACCCACTTTGTCATAAAAAGCGTATCTCCATGTCTTGTCTAAGGAGTACTAGTGAAAGGAGGTGTTTTTGATGATTATGTCTAAAGTGATGTTTTTGTTAGCTGTTATAGTTGTGTCTCATGTTTGTGTGGAGGGGCAAAGCTGACAGTATGGGAAATGAAGAGTGATGAATGCATTGATGGCCATGTAGTTAATCATTGTAAGGGTTTGTTATCAGTTTTGGAAATGGTGGAGGTGAAGGTAGGGACATTGTGGGAGCTCGCATAAAGGGTAGTAAGAGGCTTGGTTTGAGTGGGGTTATTTGGTGTGTGCTGTAGTACCAGAGAATTTTGGTTTGAACTTGGGATTTTAGGTTGGGATGTATGTAGGAGAGAGGAATAGTGAGGGTGAAAGTTGTGGAGTAGGCTGTCAGTAAAGTTATGTGCCCTAGAAGGAGAATGAGCAGGAATAGCAGAAGAGGGAGTAAGACTGAGGGCTTTATTTTAGGCAGTGTAAGATATCTGAGCCTAAAATTGCAATGAGGAATAGGAGAGTCTTGGTGTTGTAGTGAGAGATTGTCTGAAATATGACAGTGAATATGAGAACCAGCAGTAAAAAATGACAAGGAAGCAAAGGGAATAACAGAACATTGGGGCTATGAATGGGTGAGGTGGAGGTGGGTAGGTCTTATGATGAGCTGTGTATGTGTAAAATCTATTAGTTTTTATCTGGAGTGTGTCCATGAAGTTGGGGGGCTTGGAAAGAAGGAGGAAGTAAGTGTTCCTGAGGAGAGGTTTTGACACAAAGATGACAGTTCTGAGTGACCTGACAATATATTTTAGAGAGGGATGAGTAGTGACTGGAGTTACAAGTTTATTTAAGGCTTGAGTGTCTTTATGAAAGCAGTTATGTACATTAGAGATGATGTCTAAGGCTTGTTGATCTGGGAGGAGGAGCTTTGATTTTTGGAAAATTTATCTCTGAGTGTTTTGGCTATAAGTGGGTTTGTGAATTAATCGTAGTTATGTAGGTGAATATTGAAGTGAGGGCAAGGTGTTTAGGATAAGGGGGAGAAGATGAGAGAGATACAGCTGCTGTGTAGCTAATTTGGCCTGTGTGTCCACAAAGGTATTATCCTGAGAGACAGAGTCTGGTGATGTTTGATCCCTTATAGTCAATGACTGTTATCTGTTTTGGAACTTGTGTTGCCTCTAGCAGTTTGAGAATGAGAAGTGCATTAGTGATGGGGGTCCTTTGAGAGTTAATTATCTCTTTTTTACCAAATGGTATGAGAGTAAAGGATGTTAAATGTATATTTTGCATTGTGAAGATCTTTTGGGTGGCAGTGGGTTTGCCTCTATTAGCTTAGAGCTGTTAACTTTAGCATATCTTGCCCGCTTTTGAGTGTTTGAGTTGGTTGTGTTGTCATTTATGAACTGTGTATCAGAAGCTGTAGGGAGAGGAATACTGTGAATGTGAGGGAAGGGAGTAAGAGTCATCTGTAGGACCTCAATATAATTGTGGACAGGGGTCTCATCAGAGGGGAAAAGTAAGGTGGCTGGGTTGAGAGAGTTTCTGGCAGAGATGGTGATTGTAGGATCTGGTATGAGTATTGAGTGAACTTGTTATAGGCAAGAAGGTGTCGTTAAGGTAGCAAGTGTCTTATGTGAAATAAGGTCATTGAGGCAATGAGGTGAGTGGAATGTAATTGTTTTAAAGTGAACTTTTGGTCTCCTGTGTTAGTGTGGCTGCTGGGGCAAGTGCTCGAAGGCAGGGGGGCCAGCTCTGTATTGTGTTGTCTAATTGTTTTGAGAGGTAGGCTACTGCTTGGAAAGAAGGTCTCTTTTGGTGTCTTAAAATTCATATTCTTATCTTGAGAGGTAGTACAGAGAATGAAGGATTGAGTTGGGTTAGGGAGAGTGAGGGCTGGGGCCTGTAAAAGGGCCTCTCTTAGTTTAGAAAACGTGGAGTGTATAGGAGTAGCAGCATTGGGAGGCTCTGATAGGGCATCTTTGGACATTTTGTAGAGAGGTTGGGCTAATGTAGCAAAGTTGGGGACCCAGAGGCAAAAGAAGTTTGTTAAACCTAGAAAAGATAAAATTTGTTGTTTTGTAGTTGGCACCTGGAGATCACAAAGAAGGGCTTTGTGGCTGAGGATATAGAGTGAGCAGTGGGGGTGAAAGTGAGACCCAGGTATTTAACCTTTGGTGAAGCTATTTGGGCTTTAGTAGGGGACACCATGTGCTTGTGACCTAAGAGAAAGTTGAGATAGGCAGCCCTATGCCGTATAGTTAGAGCACAGGATGGAGAATAGAAGAGAAGCTCATCTATATATTGGAGAAGAGTGTTAGGTTTAAGACTGAGAGCTGTGAGGTCAGCAGCAAGGGCTTGGCTGAAGAAGTGTGGATTATCCCTGAAGCCCTGAGGTAGGGCTGTCTAGGTAAGCTAGGTAGATTGGAGAGTGTTTGGATCTGTTCATGTAGAGGCAAAGAAATCTTGGCAATTGGGGTGTAAGGGAATAGTGAAAAATGTATCTTTACAGTCTAATACAGAAAAATGAGAGGTACACAGAGGAAGATGAGACAGTACAGTTAGTATAAGGGTTTGGCACCACTGGGTGAACTGGTGATACCACATTGTTGATAGCTCTGAGATCTTGGCCTAGGCAGTAGGAACCACTGGATTTGAGGACAGGGAGAATAGGCATGTAGTAAGGTAAGTGAGTGACTTTTAGAAACTGATGTGGGTAAGCTCTTGTGTCCCCCCAAAGCCTCATGTAATCATGGACAAGGCTGAGTCTGGTGTTCATGATTGGCTTGATGTCTAGCACTGGGATTGGCAATGGCACCCATGCAGGGGTGGAGCCGACTTACAGTGTAAGGGTGGAAGGAAGGCTTGTCTTTCTCTCTCTGGCTGTTTCATTGGCTGTTTGGTGGCCGCCATGAATGGCTGCCTCACCATGCCACCCTGCCTTGCAGCCAACTGAATATTACTGAAATCTCTGAGAACTGTAATAAACAAACCTTTCCTTCCTTAATTTTGGGCGTCAGGTATTTTGTCTTAGCAATGAGTGAAAAGTAACTAAGAGAAACCCATTAGTTAACAAGTGGTGGATTATAGGCTTGAGCCCCCATCGATGTTTAGGGGTTATTTGGTACGGGGGAACACAAGGGAAAACTGAGGGGTGTTTGAGGTGAATCAGCACCAGAGTAACGTGGGTGGCACTGGTGGGATTGGAGGTGCCCCAGATTGTAGGGTTGATGAGAGAGGAGGGAAGGGGTGGGGCTGAGTCAGTGAGGCATCACAGTTGGGTGTGGAGTATGAGAGCCATGGGGAGAGAGAAAGCGTAAGATAAACTGAGCTTTTGGAGAAGGTCTTTACCTAAAAGGGGTATGGGACAGGTTGGGATAACAAGACAGTCGTATGTAAAGAAGAGGATTTGGAATCTATAAGGAATAGATCCTGTCTGGAAAGGTCAGGTATGTTGGCCATTAACTCCCACAACAGAGACTGTAGACCAGAAACATCAGCCTGAAAACTCAGAAAGAACATTATAGGTGGCCTCCACGTCAACAAGGAAATAGAGTGTTTTACCTGAGATGTCTAGGGAGACTTGGGGCTTTGAGATATCTCAGTGGGGGCTGTGAGCCCCGAGTCCCATCAATCCTCATCAGCAGTAATGTTGAGCAGATCAGCCAGTGATGAGTCCAGAGGTGGCAGTGACGCTATATCCTGTGAGGGCAGGGAAGGTGATGACTTACCCGCTCTCTGGCAAACAGGGCAGTTGCACTTCCAGTGACCCTCTTGCTTGCAGATGGGATAGGTTCCAGTCATGGCTATGAGTTAGGGCAGGCTCGTGTCCAGTGTTTTTATCCTGCCACACCTGAAGCATGGTCCTGGGACCAGGGGCTCAGGTGGCATCATTTTGTTTTGGTTTAGTTCTCCCAGAAGCCTTGAGTGTTGCAGCCAAAAGTTGGCATTGAATTTTAGTCTTTTGAAGATTATTTTGTTTTTTGCTGTTTGTCTCTACTGTTGAAGACACAAAAGGCCAGATTGGCAAGATCTTTTGGTGGGGTTGGAGAGTCAAGATTTGTTTGGTGTCTGCAGTCTTGGTTTGGGCTGATTTTTATAGCTGAGTTGTTTGCTGAGGGGAAATGGTGGATATAAGAATGATAAAATACCTTTGTATATATTGTAAAAATTAACTATAAAGTGGAGCTCTTTTATGTAGCTATGGGGGCCTGTTGAGAAGGTGTTTAGTCTATGGGACATTTGGGACAGGTCAAAGAGAGTAAAAGAAACATGAACATGGATCAGGCCATCAGTGTTTGCAACCTCATGAAGAGCAAGGAGAGCTTGTGATGAGGAACATGAGGCCAAGGGTTGGAGTGGGGATAGGGGCGAGATAGTGGCAGGTGGGAGGAGTGAGACTTGGTGTGTTGTGTTAGTGGAGAAAATGGTGATGGTGGAGCAGAGGAGGAGCAGGAAGGGGAGGGGTGGTGAGGTGAGGAGGAGAAGATGGGGACAGAGGAGTAGTGAGAAAGGTAGGAGGTTGAGAAGATAGTGGTGGAGGAGAACAAGGAGAGATTTGTAGGTATTGTGGAGGGGGGTTTGGCGGTGTGGAGCAGGCCAGGAATGTTTGGGCTGTTCCACATGCCTGAATGAGGGAGGAACATGCCCAGAGAGCAAAAAGCCTGAAGATAAGGAATCTCTGACTATTTGCCATTAGGGTAGTAAAAATTGTCTAAGTCATGAAGGGCAGCAGCCATTATCAGCTTGTAACGAGGCCAAGCTGTCTGGCAGTAAAAATTTAATTTTTTGGGCTACAAGGTGCTTTTGAGACTGAGAGCAAGTGTTCACCTGGAGGTTGGAGGTTATGGAGCGAGTAGTTGTCTCAATAGGCACCCAAGTGCAGTGTTTTTTGTAGGCAGGAAGAAATATTTCCCACTGTGGCCAAATTAAGGGGAAGCCAAAGGCCACAAAGGCTGTGTCACAATTACCAGGAAGAATCATCACCCTTCTCAGGAATGTGAATGAGAATGAGACCTCCAGCACCTGTATCTGCCAGTCATCACCAAGGGAATTGGGCGGGGGTCCTTTTAGAGGACCCGGTCCTCTTAAAGGACATGTACAAGAGAGGGTCCTGCTGTGGGCCCATGGTTTATGAGATAGGAACCCTGAAGCAAGAGGTGGCTCACCTGTGAGAACTGAGGTAGGTTGGTTGAGGATGGAAGTTAGTCATAGCAATGGCAGAGATGAGAGAAAAACAGAGAGGTGGCTTGTTGGTGGAGGGAGCTCAAACTGGGGGAGGCCCCCAGGAGCTGGACGCCCCAACTGATTCAGGTCCTCATGGCACCAAAATGGTAAGTTTTTTCCGGTGCAGTTGAGAGATAAAGAGAGAGACAGAAATAATGATGCCTTTATTGTGGGCATGGGAGGGCTGCAGAAGAGTGCAAGATCCCTCAAAAAGGGAGACCTGGGGATTGGTTTTTATGGAGTTGGGCTGGGGGTGGGGCACCTGGCTGATGGTGGAGTTCTGGGATTGGAGAGGGCTCAGTGCATGTGCAAAAAGGGAGCAGGAGGTTTCTTTATGGAACTACAAGAACAACAAAGAAATTACTTTTGAAGAGATAAATTGTTCTCAGGGTCAGTGCCTAGTTGAGCAGATGTCATGTTAGAGATAGCTAAACCCCAGGCTGGCACAATCTATCAGCTACCATAATGCTTCTTCTTATCTTCAAAATAGCTGCCCATACCATCAGACATAATAAAACCAAACAAAACAGAATAGAAAAAAACAATCAAAACAAAACAATGAAAGCAATACAGGACTTCAAAACAAGATAACAGGAAATCAACAATGGCTACCATAATGTATCTTGTTATCTTTGAAATAGCTGCCCATGCCATCAGATATAATAAAATCAAACAAAATAAAACCAAACACAACAAAACAATGAAAACAATACAGGATTTTAAAACAAGATAATAGGGAATTAACAATGGCTACCACCTTCCGAAGGAAATCCCCTGTAGTTACTATATTGCGTATTGTTATTCTCCAAATAGATGTTCTGACCACCAGCCTTAGGCCTGTAAAATCAATCAAATACTAAACACTACAAGCATTAAGTTGTTTTTTTTTTTTTCTACCTCAGTAGCTATCATCCCAGCCTATGTTTCTCTAGATCACTCAGTTGCTTATGTGGTGGGGGTGAGGGATTGGCTCTTCTTGTCTCCCACCCTGCATGCTGACTGGCTCACAGGAAGGGGTTGGCTTCTTGTTTCTCCTCCCCATGGCCTGTGACTGCCCTCAAGTGATTATTTTAATTACTCTCTACCTGAAGGGAATAAAAGTACTCAGGATGCCAGATTCCCATATCCTTATCAACACTTGATATTGTCTATCTTTTTAATCTTAGTCTCATGACCATATTACATTTCCATGATGACTGATGAAATTGAATTTTTTAAAATGTTTACTGGCCATTTGGGTATTTTCTTTTGTGAAGAGCCTATTTAAGAAAATCAGTTTGAGTTATTCATCTTTTTATAGCAATTTATGGGGTTCTACACATATTTTGTGTGTGCTCTTTTAGTTATTTGATTCAAAAAATCTTCTCCCACTTTTATTAATGGAGTTTTTTTATTTTAAACAGAAAAAAGTAAGAAATAGCAATAGAACAGTTTCAAAACAGGCTAGTAGGACAACAACAATAATCAACACATTGTGTATTGTTATAGTCACAGTAGTTGTTCAGAGTACAAGATACAGGCATGAAACATTGTCCAGAAAATTACTAGTACAAAACTTTCCCCTCAGTGAACCAAGAGAAACCAGTTGTATAGCTATCTTAACTGTCCTGTGTGTGTGTGTGTGTGTGTGTGTATATATACATATATATTTACTTTTTCCTTGCTTCTTTTCCTCTTCCTCCCATCAAAGTTTTTCTCTTCTTTTGAACAGTTTCTTTCCTATTCACAATACCTATTGTATGTTTTGATCTTGTTTACTCTTTCAGATTCTCACACTAGTGAGACAACACAACGATAACATATGTGCGTCTGGTTTATTTCACTTATGAGTATGGTCTCAAGTTGCATACATGTACCTATAAAAGTATCAAATTTGCTTGGCGTGGTGGCACATGCCTTTAATCCCAGCACTCGGGAAGCTGAGGTAGCAGAAGTGTTGTGAGTTCAAGGCCAGTTTGGGCTACAGTGCGAGCATAAGGCTGGCCTGAGCTACACAGTGCAACCCTGCCTCAAAAAAACTAGGACCGGGAGTTGGCTCAATGGCTTAAGCACTTGTCTGGCAGGCACGAGGTTGTGAGTTCAATCCCTGTTGCCACAAAAAAAAAAGTATCAAATTTATCTTTTCTATAGCTGAGTAATATTCCATTATATAAAAAAACCACATCTTTTTTAATCCATTCCTCAGTTGATGAGCATTTGAGCTGTTTCCAGGATTTAGCTATTATAAATTGTGATGCTATAAACACAGGTGCACACGTATCACTGTGGAATGATGTTTTTAATTCTTCTGGGAAAACACCCAGAAGGGGAATAGCTGGGTCAAATGGGACCTCTAATCCTACTTTTTAAAGAAATTTCCACACTGATTTCACAGTGGTTGCACCAGTCTACACTCCCACCAACAGCGGAGAAAGGTTCCATTTTCCCCACAGCCCTGCCAGCATTTATTATCGGTTTTTTCTTGATGATAGCCATTCTTTTTGGAGTAAGATGGAATCTCAGTGTTGTTTTAATTCACATCTATCGAATGACCAATGATGTTGAACATTTTTCATATATTTATTTGCCATTTGTATTTCTTCATCTGAGAAGAGTATATTCATCTCAGATGTTCATGTTTGGATTGGGTCTTTGAATTTGGGGGGCCTGATTTTTTTCAATTCTTTATATGTTCTAGATAGAAGTCCTTTGTCTGAGGGGCAACTGGCCATAGATTTTTCCCACTCTGTGGGTCGTCTTTTCACTTTGTTGGTGATGTCTTTTGTTGTGCAAAAGCTTTTTAATAAGGTGAGATCCCATTTGTTGATTCCTTGTTCTATTGCCCGTGTGGTCTGGGTTTTGTGCATGAAGTCTCCGCCTATACATATGTCTTCAAGATTTTGGTTTATGGAAAGCCATTTTTTCCAGCACCATTTATTAAAGAGACTATCTTTCTTCCAGTGAACATGTTTGGTTCCTTTGTTGAAGATAAGGTGTTTGGTGTGTTTGTAGTTATGTCTGCATCTTCTATTCTGTTCCACTGATCTTCAGGTCTGTTTTCTTGCCAATATCATGCTGATTTTATCATAGGAGCTATGTGGTATAATTTCAGGTCAGGGACTGTGATGCCACCTGCCTTGCCTTTGTCACCCAGAACTGCTTTTGCTTTTCTAGGTCTCTTCTGGTTCCAAATCAATTTTAAGAATATCTTCTCTAGTTCTGTGAGGCAGGCTAATGTTGTTTTGATTGGGATTGCATTAAATCTGTATAGCAATTTTGGTAGTAGGGTCATTTTCATGATGTTGGCTCTTCCTATCCATGACCAAGGGATATCTTTTCATTTTCTGATCTCTTCTTTGATCTCCTTTTCCAGAGTACTATAGTTTTCAATCTATAGATCTTTTACTTCTTTTGTTAGATTGATTCCTAAGTGTTTCATTTTTTTGGATGCTATTGTAAAGGGTATGGTTTCCCTAATTTCTCTTTGTGAGTTTGTTGCTTGACCACGCAATGATTTTAAAAAGATGAAAGTAGGTTTATTTAAAAACCTACTAACTAGCAACCCACTCGGGACCCCTTCTGTCCCTCAGACAGAAGCTTTCTTTCTCTCAATAAATATATTCTGCTCTTACCCTCCGTTGTTCCTAAAATTCATTCTTTGATTTTAGAGAACATGAACTCATGCCAGACATATAGTAGGTTGGAAGTTTCATTCTCCTTTATCATTTGGAGGTCTTCCACCAAGATCATTCATCAGAGACATTGCAACTCAATGCCAAAGCCCCTTACTCCTTTGGAATGCATTCTTAAGCACTGGAAGATGTTTAACCCTTCCATGTTGAAAAAGAGCCATTTGATATTTCTCTTCACATGTGCATGGTCTACCTACTCCCTACAACCAAGATGGAATGTAGAGGAAAGTATTAACTATGATATTCTTTTACAACTAGAGGCATACTGTAAAAAGGAGGAAAAATGGTCAGAATTATCTTATGTTCAGACTTCCTTTGCATTGAGGAATACTCTTTAATTATATTCTAGATGTAAATGTGAGCTACAGGAAAACTGAGCACCTCAGGTCCTTAAGGCATTTACTATCCTGGAGCCTGAGATTGCTCCTCCCAAACCTTTGGAACCTGGAAACAAAACAGCCTTAATCAAACGTACACTCACTATTACTGAACCTAAGTTTCCCGCTACTTGCCCTTCCAGGGTTTCTAGGATGAGGCTTCTAGACTAGCTATAATCTAGGCCTCTACAGTGACATACTTATCCTTAGCTGAGTTTATGCAAGCTTCTTAAAGGCAATATCCTTTACAGCAAGTACATGCACCATTTGGAACTTCCAGAATTCATGTGGCTTTTTCTCTCAGGAACTTAAATTAGATTAAATTAGACCTTGGAAAATTTTCAGATGACCCTGATAAGTACATTGAGGTCCTTAGACGACTTACACAGACCTATAAGCTAAGCTGAAAAGATGTAATGTTACTCTTAAACCAGACATTGGCTTCGAGTGAGAGACAAGCAGCACTGCAAGCTGCTATAGCATTTGGAGATAAATACCATATTGTTAATTTTAAAAGGCCTGAAGATAGACAGCCAGGGGAACTACCAATTCCTACTGGATCAAAAGCCGTCGCTATGCAAGACCCCTACTGGCCTAAAAACCAAGTGGGTGATTAGAATAGAAAACATTTTCAAGTGTGCACTCTTGAAGGTCTAAGAAGGACAAAAACCAAGCCTTAGTCATTTCAAATTGTCAGCTATTTTTCAAGAGAAAAAACCCCTCTGAATTCCTAGATCATTTATTACAGGTACTATAAAACATAAGTCCATTAGATCCTGATTCAATAGAGGGACAGATTTTGCTTAAAGACATGTTTACCACCCAGTCAACTCCAGATATTAGAAAAAGTTGCAAAAGATAGCCTGTGTGCCAGATAGTTCACTCGATTCTTTGGTAAAAACTGCCTCCTTAGTATTCTATAATCAGGACTGGGAGAAAGTCAAAGAGAGAAAACAAAAGAGACCAAAAAGTAGCTGCCCTTTGTTGTGGCCTTAAAAACACAGACCTTAAATCTGATTCTCTGAGTTCCAAGAAGAGTTTGACAATGACACCTACCTGCTATTGCTGCTATAAGCCAGGCCACTTTAAGAGGGACTGCCTTAAGAGGTCCCCCAAGCCATGCCCTAACTAACTGCAAAGGTGACCACTGGAGGCTATTGGAGGTGGGACTGCCCTCTGAGGCCAAGGCCCCATTTCAGACCCATCCTAACAGCTGGTCCAGTAGGACTAAAGGGCCTCGGGGCACTCGTCTCCTCCCTCTGGCCAGGCTGTCATCTCCACCTGTCATCTCCACAGAGGAGCCCTGAGTAATCATGACAAGAGGTCAAAACCAGCTGATTGCTGGACATTGGCATATGTCTCTTTGTCCTTCTCAACTCTTGTCTTCCTTCCAGGCACTGTACCTCAATACAGTCATCAAAATATATGTTGCTTAAACTGTAACTGGGATAAC
>RJWM01014535.1:0-50171 GCA_004363535.1 Dasyprocta punctata | reverse complement strand
CAGCATGCCCTAGAATCTAGGTAGGAATGAATATACCATCTCATTCCAGACCTGCTGGATCAGACCCTGTGGGGTGATTCTTAGGTCTTGTGATTGGAAACACATTCCAAACAAGATGGTAGTAATCTGATCCCTCCTCTAGTGCTCTTTATTTTTTACCACTATGTTAGGCTGTATGTCAAGAATATGACTAAGTTAGCCTTCTGCTGGATTCCAAGACTCTTCTATCCTCATAGATCTTCAGATTGACCACAACTATTTAATGGATTGAAACAGCATCTTCTTTTCCTTTCAATTAGATTTTTATTTTGATTCAAATATTTAAAATCTTTCATGCAAAATGAAGGATAGGTGATAATGCATTGGGGTGAAACCTACTCTGGTAAAAACCAGCTGATTTTTTTAAATAGGGCAATTTCTTTGCAAAAGCAGTCAAGATAGAAAGAATAACAAGTTAACATGAGACATTAAGAAATGATGTGGCCAACATGAGCCATTAAAAATGACTCAAGAGAACTCTGCATCACTGAGTAAACAAAGTGGACAGACATCTGAATATCTTAAAATGAATATCTTAATATGAAAGTTTTGCCATGAATTCCCCAAAAATAGGAATATTGAATAAGACTTAAAGATGTCAGCCTAGATTAACAAAGACTTCTACAAAGGAGATTGTAGCCTGTGGGCGTAGCAAAGTAGTAGAGTGCTTATTTACCTAGCATACATAAGAGCTTAGGTTTGAGTCCAAGCATCACAGAATGAATAAATGAATGGATGAATTAATTAATGAGAGAACATTTTGGCCTAGGACAGTAGTTTCATTTGCTTTTACTCTCAGAAAATGAGAAACACATGAAGCTTTGGAGTCCTCAATGAATCTCTTACTCTTCAGTGATAATGTGTAGAAAATTGGCATACCAGCATTAAAAACAGGTAATCTAATTTATTCTTGAAGAAAAAAGGATGAATATCAGTTGGACAGTATTCCTTTTATTCTCCTTTCTTGTTCCTTTTGGTTAGTGACAGCTCTTGTTTACAACCCAGCCATTTTTGATTGGCAGAAGCAAGGGCTCTTTCCTGGCAATCTCTGCCACTGGATGGAATCTGAGGAGAAAAGGAGGCCTCTGTTCACTCCAAATGTTCAGTAGATTTTAGTTTCCTGGACCCTTATTACAGAAAAAAAATTTTTGGGTTATGTTGATGAGAGGTGTAAAAGGTTTTATCAGGCAGAGCTGAGAAAGTATATACTCAAAAGAGAGTCAGGACTCTCAAGAGAGGCACATTAGAACCAGGAGTTGAGGGTTCTTAATGGGGTCTTAGGGGTGTCCTCAAAGTCGATGATGTAGCATATGTATTCCTACTGATCATCAAGCCATCCATTTGGGGGGCTGGGTTAGAATGCAAGCCATTTGTGTGTGCTAGGAGTTTAAATATATTCTTCCCAATTCATAGTGCTGTTTCCCTGAGAATGAAGATTTATGGGAGAAAAAGTACAGGGTCAGTTGACAGATGAAAAGCACAGCCTCTAATTTGCAGGCTTACTGTATCTTTGAGACCCATGGGGAAACTTGCTTTTATTTTTCCTAGCAGCTTTGCAATTAGGTAATTTTTGTGTCCTTAAGATACAGCTTTTCTTAAAAGTACCATGTTAAAATTATAAAAAATTAAATATAAAATTATGTCTTGTCTCCTTTGTACCCATTTTTATGTTTTGTCATCCCTCAGCTCCTGCCTCTGGTTTTGGCAAAATAAAGCCAAAGGTTTGTTTCTTTTTTCACTGTCTTATTTTTAATGCTTCCAGTCTCACTGCTCCTTTCCTGATATACGTTTGTGTATTTCTAAATACTGTATGCACATATAAATTTGTGTGTAGGTACTTTAATCGGGTCTCCTATCAGGCATCCCTTCAATCCCAAACACCGAACCCTTTCTGCAGTATTGACCTTCTAAGCATTGGGCACTAAGGATGCAGATTAAAAAGGCACAGTTTCTTAGTACAGTTTGAAATTATTTTCTTCAAAACTGTCCCTTCTTCTTTTTGCTTCATAAAGGCATGTAGAAACATATTGTGGAAGAATGTTGTCTTGCCTCGTATACCCTATCCAGAATGGTGCAGAAATTTAAACGCTCTGCCGTTTTCCTGCATATTGCAAAGGTGTGGAGGTGCCTGTGAAGCTGATTTATCTTTAGATTGAGTAATAAAGCTTAGAAATAGAGAGTGCAAAGAGCTATTATTGTAGCTTTTAATTTTTTTCTTAGAATTGTTTAGCATCATTGAACTGAAAGGAGACTCATTCACAGTCTTAATGTCACATTAGCATATTCTTTTCATTCTATAAACTGTATTTAATTTCTTTATCCACAGGGTTATGGTAGTAATCATTATGAAAATGTATCTTGTTTCATATGTCATAAATAAAGCACCATTTTAGATATAGGTGTAGATTGGTAGCAATTCTAATAACTTACTCTATTGAATGGCATAATAATGCCAGTTTTTCTCAGAAGAAAAAATTCAGAGGTGTGGAACTGATTGCAAAAGGACAGCTTTTCAGATGTTACACAGGATCTTTTCCTATGGAACTTCAAATTCATATATACATAGAATTTGTCATATGGAAATTTTCAGATTTTGCTATGATTGCTACTATTTTGTCAAATGAAATGCAAAGACTCTTTAAGATGATGAGTCTGATAGCTGAAATCCAAATATAGAAGGTAAATGTACTTTTATAACATTGAATGTTAAAGTAGTTTGGAAATTTCAAAAATTAATAATTTGTGGAAAACTTGAGTATTATATTATGAAAGAAAATAGACTGTAAATCTTTTGGTGCTGACCCTGTGGCTGACTTATGCTAATGTGAATGATAAAATGGCCCTTTCTGTGTCATAGCTTGAATAGAATCTACCCAAAACTTTTCCATTAGTTGGCCTGAATCATTAAACTTCAACTCTAACCCCTTTCCTAAACTCTAAGCAAGTGATTCCCATTGTTTTTAGATACGTGCACCCCCATTCCAGAGGCAATTCTGATTCTTTCTCAGAAGGAAAATTAGCTTGTTTTGCTGAATCTCACTTTGTAACAATTTTATCTCTACTTGTCAGCAGGGATTTTAGTAACATGTCGCCAATATTTGAAAAAACCCGTAGGAAATGCTAACAAGAGTGTGCTCCAAGAGTCTGGACTGCAGGTGTTTGTCTTGTAGAAGACTCATTAGTTTTTCAGGAGTTTAGAAAGGGGCCAATGACACACATATTAGTGCCCCCTGTAGAAGGGGTTATTATTCAAGGAGAATGGCAGTGAGAGAGGGGAGGCCCACGGATGGGAGCCCACCAGGAGCTGAGTAAACTTTAGATAGAAGTGAAAGAGAGAGTGCTGACTCATCTCTGTAGTTTCCTGATATCTTGCCTGCTGGGGAAAAAAAACCTGTGACCTGTTGTCTAATTATTTGGTGGATTTAGAAGATGACTGCTAATTATTTTTTGGTTGCAGGGTGATGCTAAGCTCTGTTTGCATCTGGTCATAAAGGCTCAAATTATTTAGAAATCATAGAAAGGGATTATAGAGATATACTTAAAAGAATCATTCCTTGGCACATTGAAAATATTCTGTTATTGCTTCTAGACTAATATCACAAGAGAGCTGCAAAGACATTTTAACTCAACAATAACCAGAATCCAAATTTGGCTGATTTATAACTTAAGCTAAGGTAATAGTAGGAAGATTTTGTGCTAATATTAAGTTCTTTAGAGAAATTGGAAAGGCCTTGAGAATGCTTTCCTTAAATTTTAATTTAGTAGAAAGGGTGAATTGTTTTCCAAAAAGCCAAATGAATGTGTTGGGTATTTTTTACTTATCATTTTGCAATCTCCTGCCATCATAGTGACAACCAGCTTTCCCACAGATGGATTCTGACAACTGACTGGCTGCATCGTTTCTTTTGCTTTGTCCCCTGGAAGCATTGCTATCCTTGATTTTTGAGACTCTTGGGGGAACAGTTTGATATTCTAGGTATAATATAAGCTGTGAGGTTCAGGTTGTTGATGGCCCCTTATGAAAGAAGACATTAGTCCAGGAAGTAAGTGCTGCTTCTTCTCTGTCTTAAGGAGAACAATTGGTGAGGCGTATCCTTCGTGTATTCAGAGGTTTCCAGTAGTGTTCTGTTGTAAGTCTCCATCACAGGAATCACTTGCTTCTTTTTTCCTAGTTTTTAAATTTTCTTAGTTCTCACGAGGTTTACTTTACAAACTGTATTATCTGCACTCTTCACTTTTACAAAGTCTACTCCTGTTGTCTAAAATACTTGGCACCAGAAGTGCCCCTAGAAAGCTAACTCTCAGGCTGGGATTCTGAAATGCTATGAAGGAGGTAAGGACTCTCCTGATGTGTTAGACCAGGGCGATACCCTGCACATCCAGTAGAATTACATATATTTTTGCTGTCTTATAGTACATTTTGGGGCTGATAGGCTCACTTTGTTAAATTTTTCCTGGGTCCTGAATACAAAATTGAGATGAGTATTCTAGTGAATGAAACACTCAAAATAGTTCTGTGACTTGTAGAGTAAAAACCATTGTGATACAAAAGAAGACATAGAGGTCTCTGACTCATCTTCGTAGGAAAAGATAAGACAACATTAATGCTGATCCCAGAAGAATTTGCACTAATTAGTGCCATCAGCAAAGACATAAGCAGTTGTGATCCTCATTTCATTTGTATTACTCGTGGAACAGCAACAGATCATGGCAGAATTTCCACTTGGGTCATGTAAAAGCAGATTGAACAGTGTCACAAAATGTGGTATGATTAAGGATGCTGTCGTGGCTCTTGACAATCCGAAACAGGAAAGCTGTTGCACAGACTCCTACGTTTCTAGTATATGCCAGTACCTCCTGCAGCAGGAAAATTCCTGTGGTCAAGATGGGGAGATAATCATGGGAGAGCAGGAAAAAAGAGAAGGACCCTAAATACCGAAGCAAGGACTGACCCACTGAAGACATGCTATCTGGGAAGAAAATTTCCCTCCCCTAAACAAAGCCAAACAACATAATAAGAAAGCAAACCAAAAGAGCAGGAAAAAAAATTATTTCTAAATCATCAAGGGCTAGAAAATTAAATTTCTATCTCTCAGAGTTGTTATATCTATTAATAGATTATAATGAGATAATCTATGTGAAGGGCTGGAATTGTGTCTGGCACACAAAAGACACTCAATAAATATTAGTTTTTATTATTATCACTGATGACTAATTAAACCGAATATGTTTCATAACTATTAAATTGACTGTTATTTGCATTGTTTTTTAATGGACATATTTATAATGTATGCTGTGAATGTCACTTTCAAATAATTAAGTCTTCCTTGAATTGTCTCCTCCACATAGTTAATTTTACGTTCTCCTTTATTTATACTCTTTGTTTGCAATCCTACAAAGGAAAAATGAAGCTTAACAGATGCAAGAATTTGGTTGGTCCTGTAAGGAAAAAAAAAAAAAAAAGGACTTTAGACAATTTAGTTAAGGGCATGTGTCTGTTTCACTACAGCTTTGCAAAACACTCTAGTAGGCTATAATAAATATTTTGTAGGATAAAGAAATAATCAGATAATTATACTTAGATGGGAACAAAAAGAAGAAGAAAATCTGGGTAAAGGTCAATACACTGTTGACCAAGGCATAGCTGACTACAGGGAAGTTATATCTTCAGTTCTCAAACTTAATTCCATTGTAGTGCATCAGAAAGTAGTTTTAAAAAATCATCAAATATGCTCTTTTCTTCCTAAAAGGGGTTATAAATTTGAAATTTACATTATATCCCCAAATACAGAAACCCTGCAATGAGAAATGGCCTTTGCGAAGAATCTTGAAGAAGATTGAAAACAAACTGGCAAACTGAACGGGAGGTGAACAGGGTTGCTCTGACCACTGGGTCTGGTCAGGCTGTAGGTGAGAAATTTGTGGGAAGGACACTGGTAATTTTCTGGGAAGAAAATTATTTTCAGTCTATTTGTTCTTTTTATCGCAGCTACTGTTCAGTCCTCACAGGAACTACGTTCATATATTCTCAACTTCTAAAACTTCTAAAACAGTATGTTTGCTTTGTAACACATATTGATCTGCTGGAAAAACCTATCCAGTAAAGATTACATTTCTGGTCTTGTTCTGTTCTGACCATAATCACAATTATATACTCAAAGTTTATTATATTTATAACCATGTTTTTTAAGAATGAGGAAAATGGTTAAATCAGTAAAATATATGTAGTATTATAATATCTATATCTATATCTGTTATTTTGGGAATTGTTGAATTTTCTCTGTAGCATTGACCAACTTCTTTGTGTGATTTAATATTGAGGTAAATCTTGAGGTTAAGGACTTGACTTTAACAAAATGATGAAATTTATACTTTAATTTATACTTGTCATATGAAATAAGTGAGTAGATTACTTTAAGGATTGAAACCAACATATGTGTGTATATATATATATATATATATATATCAACATATATATGTATACATACATATACACACACATATATATGTATATTAAAAGACTAAAATCAGAAAAGTATGTGTAAGGTAAGATGGACATTGAAAAGATGTTACCATATTTAAAAATTAAACAATAGATTAGAGATTAAGAAACAACTTCTTTGAATATGCTGAACGCGTAACATACAAGTAACAATTTTTGGACAGTGGGGAAATAATACTTTTAGTGCTGATTTAGGAAAATTCTGTGACATATGAAAAATCTCCTTCCAAGCAGCACAGGTTTCAGGAAAGCCCTGTAAGGAGCAATGGCTGTTATGGAAAATCTTAAAGATTGGAAATCAACTGGGCAAACTGAAGCAGGGAAACGGTGTCACCAGGACCCAGGCGGCCATGTCAGGGTGTCTGTGAGAAGTTATGTAGGAGGAGCACTGTAAATCGATCCTGCAGTAGTGGACTTTATGACACGAGTTAAATAGAAACTCAGAGGGTGCACTGTAGACAGGTGGAGGCCTGTTCTATTTGATGGTTTGATAAGGCAGAGAACCTAGAGTGAATCTACTCCCCCATGAAGCATTATGCTTGAACAAGAAAACCAGGTTAGCAACATGACAGGCCTGGTGATTAACACTTATAATTCCAACACCCTGGGAGGCTGAGACAGGAGGATTTAAAGTTTAAACTCAGCCTGGGCAATTTAGTGACATAGTGTCTCAAATAAAAATGAAAAGAGCTGGAATGTAGCTTAGTGTGAAGGGCCTGTTTCCAAACCCTTATACCAGTAAGTAAGTAAGTAAGTAAATAAATAAATAAATAAGTACAGATTAGTGAGCTCATTTACTCAGAAGATTAATTTGTGTTACAATTTTTGTCTTGCTGAGTGCTATGTTTTTCTAATAGTAAAGAAGATTCAGTAGTGGTACAGTCATAAGAAAAGGTGGGATAGCTCATGATTTTCCAAGAAGAACGGTAGGTTAGAAATTATTCTTTTGGCACATCTTTTCCATATAAGCTGCTGTCAACATTAATTCTCTTTCCTGTTCCTCTCATTCTTTCAAATGTTGCTCAGTAGCACGACACAGCTTCAGACGAAGTGCTGCACTAGTTCATCTGGTTCTTACAGGTACCAAGTAGGAACCAGGGTCACTCATCGTAGGTCCACTAACTGGGAGTTTTTTTTTTTTTTTTAATAGAGCAGCCATTTTAAAATCACAGAGAAGCTTTTAAATAAATAAGTAGCCAGGCGTGGTAGCACACGCCTTAATCCCAGCACTCAGGAGGCTGAGGCAGGAGAAGCGTTGTGAGTTCGAGGCCGTCTTGGGCTACAACGCGAGTGCAAGGCCGGTCTGAGCTACGTAGTGCGACCCTGCCTCAAAAAACTAGGGCTGGGAGTGTGGCTCAGCGGCTTAAGCACCTGACCTGGCAGGTGCGAGGTTGTGAGTTCGATCCCCGGTGCCGCAAAAAAAAAAAAAAAAAAAAAAAAAAAAAAAAAAAAAAAGTAAAAGGTGCAGCTTTGCACTTCTGCTAGATGACTGTGGAGGTACCATAGAGGTTGTTTTGGAGGGGAGGGAGGTGGTGTGTGTTTTAGAGGGTTTGTCCAGGTGTTAGATAAGGGATTACCACAATGTTGTTAATGAAATGGATGAGGACATTACCTAAAAAGTAAAGGGATAAAGACATAGGGGATGGCTGGGAGTATTTACAGGAAGAGGAAGGTGACTGGGAGCCCTGGAACTCTGCTGGACCCCGCGCCTGCCCCTCACTCTCCTGGTAGCAGAAGGTGCGGTGTGCACGCTGCTTCATTCCGCAGCCTCCTTCCCACCTCCCATGTGTGCTTCTGACTTCGCATCCCCCACAGGTCCAGCGCTCAGCGTGAACCCACTGGTCTCTTGAAAGTGGCTTCTATAAAGCCCACCCTTCTCTCCTTCTTAGAGTTATAGCATCTTGGGGATAAAACTTTTCTTGCACTTGCACCATGTTTTCGCCTATTATTCCCTATGTGCACAATAGAAAAGATATCCCATTAAGCTTGGAATCAAAATAAAATCAGTTCCTCTTCTCATCAGGATCCTAGCCCTGAGTGAGTGGCAAACTCAAGCATCCATCTTCCGAAATCACAACTCTGTTCCTCACCTAAGGTTCCTGCCAGCTCTGTTTTTCCTGGGCTTCTTGATAGGTCATACTTGTCCTGGTGCCTCTCAGTCAACCTCACTCTGCAAATCTCCAGGTCACCTCCTCTTTCATCATTCTAATAAAAATCGCTCTCATACTGAGCCCATGTGAGCACATTTTTGTAGACATGCTCCTTTCTTTGCTCATGTTTTCTGTGAGACTTAGAATTACTTCCCTCCTGTGTTTCTCTTTCTTTCCTCTCTGCTGACCAATGTTTTCATCCTCAAAGGTTCTCAGAGTCCCCTTTCCACAAGGGCAAATTACTGAGCCACCCTTTTACCATCCTCTATTCTTATAACCATTCAAGAATGATGTTCAAAGAGGGTAAAAATCAAGCTTATGATTTCTTTGAATTGTTTGATAAATAGCCTTTGGTCATAAACTTCATTTTTGCATATAAAAAGCATTTAATTTTAAGCATATTTTCTGCTAGGAAATTATGTAAGTTTGTCCTAATAACTGAAAATGTACTCTATTAAATTTTATTTGACTTAATGCAGTATTAATTCTTCTAGACTATTTTTTACTGTATTCAAACGATGTATTAGTTCTTAAAGGTTATCGAAGTTTCTTTTCAAAACATGAATTAAAGTGCTTATTTGAATGAATAGTGATTGCATTATACATTTAAAGAAAAGTGCTGCTGTATTTAAAATTTGTTATTGAAGTTACAGCTGTGCCACTTGCCTTTAAAATGCACAATGCTATTATGTGAACTATAAATACTAAGATATTGTTCTGAGAAAAAGCTAAAAATGTTAGTAAGAAATTATACTTTTCTAGTATGATAACTGGATTTCTTATTCCTTTATATTTATAAAATACAATTTTGATAACAAGAGATTGTAAGTGTATAATCCAAACCTGCAAAAAAGCTTCACTTTTTAGAGTTTTCTAGTAGGTGACTACTACCATCATCTCCCTGTTGGTATCTATGATATTCAATCTACCTTTATAAAAATAACTTCTTATATGGAACTAAACATGTAAAATGTAGTGTTGATAATTTAAATATTGATGGGTGCAATTTAACATATTTCAGAATACTTTCTGTACAGGGAATATTGGTCCAAATTCTTCTCTGCCTTCAATGCCGTCTCTTATTGAGTCCTTACCTACTGTGCCAGTATGGATTCTCTTGAGGCAGACATGTAAAAGATTTATCGAAGGTTTCATGTATGAAAGATAAAGGAGAGAAGGAAGCAGGAGGAAAGCAAGATTGAGGACTGGGTAGCAAGTGACTTGGACTGTCATGCAGCTCTGAAACCATCTTGGCTAGGCCAATGGGGAATTCCACTGCGCAAATGGTCTTTAGACCAGTTATTCCCTGAATGCTAGTGGTAGGGGCTGGTTATCGGCTTAAGCTCTTTGGGGAAAGCCTGCCCTTGTTTTGAAAGCCATAGTAAATCTGACAACATCAACAGCTGGAGCCTGTCACCTAATTCTGTATTTTTGTTTTCTTCATTGTGTCTTCTAAAGGTCTTTTTCATGTCAATCAAGTCTGGAATATCAATTTTAATTCACTTATTGCTCATGATTTTAGGTATATTTAAGACAGCTTTGCCTAACCCCAATTCACATCAATTTTATTCTGTGTTTTTACTAGAAATTTCATAGTTTAGGGCTTTACATTTGTAATTTAATTAATTTTTCAGCTTTTTTTTATCATGGACTAGATAGGAGTCAAAGTCTATTTATGAATATGTGAATGTGCACTTGTGCCAATATCATTTCTTAAAACGTCTATCTTTGCTTCTCTGAGTTGCTTTTGTGATATTTACAGAACCAATAGAGCATATATGTAAGTGTGTACTTCTGAAATCTATTTTGATCCATTGATTGATTGTCCCTACTATTGTCAGTACCATACTGTATTGATTATTTTATCTATATAATCGTTAAATTAGGTTGTTTGAATCTTCCAGTGCGGTTCTTTTCCCAAAATTGTTTTGGTTGTTTAAGTTATATATATACAAATATCTGTAGATAAACCTTTTATTTCGAAAAACAAGAATTCTCTTATGATTCAGTTTTGGTTGTATATTTTAACATTGTTGAGATTTCTAATTTACACACACAATATGTGTACTAACTTATTGAGATTTATAAAAATTTCTCATCAACTTTGTAGCTTTCAGCAGACACAGTTTATTTATAGTTTATTAAAATTATACCTAAGAATTTTGTTGGTATTTCAATTTCTAATTCTTCATTGCTACTGCACAGAATCATGTTTTGTGTGCATGCTGAATGTGTTTTGTGAATTTTCCCTGTATCACATTATTTAGTAAATGTATGTGTTTTTTTAATAGCATTTGGAATTTTCTACATCGATTCTTGAATAGAATTTGAATAGGGATATTTTTACTTTTGCTTTCGACTTTCCATGTTATATTATTTTGCTTGTTGCACGGGCTAGGATTTCCATTGTGATGGAGGATAGGAGTGATGAATATAGTCATCTATCAAACTTGTATTTGATGATAAATTTAGAATGAATATTATGGTATGATTTCCCATGTAACCTAAAGGACATATTCCCCAACTTTAGAATACTACTGGGTAACAGATCCCAGGAATGCACAGCTTCTGATGCACAGCTCTCTTAAACAAAGCCATGCCACCTTCTCGCACTTTCGACATCTAATACAGGAATGTGACAACCCAGCCCACCATGCCAATTCATCAGGGTCAATTCTGAAGGACCATTCCAACTTCACAGGTCCCCGTGGCATCCAATGGAACTTGCTATGCCTAGGTCTGGTAGGCATCATGACTACAATTACCAACAGTGCCACTTTTCTCTTTTCTGAAAAATCTTCCAGTACATGAGGTCCAAGAACTATTTTCCCAATCTTCACAGTACAATGTCACCTCTTCAAAACACCATTTTACTTCTTTGTGCTACAAAAGCTGATCCTGAGTGTACTCCCTGCCCAACTTCCTCCTCCTCATCTCTCTCAGGCATTTATCTGCAAGGATGGATGCCAGGGGAACAAAGAAGAAGCAAGAAGGCCAGTGAGGGAGACATTTGCGTTACTCCATGAGAGATAGGAGAGTTGCAGGCCTAGGGAAGTGAGAGCAGGCAGGCAGATAATTAAACAGATGTGGAATTTCTTTTAGAAATAAAACTAATGGCATAATGATAAATTAAATTATGAGTCTAGGGGGCATGCTCAGGACTGAGGTTCAACAGTTGAGTGAAAGGTACCATAACTTACTGAAATGGAAAAATAAATAATAACTCACTATGTCCTTGATTGTGTATTAGAAAATTGAACAGAGATTTCAAATAAACCCAAAGCTCAAGAATTCCAGAGAGGTCTGGATTAGTGGTGCCAATCTGGGAGACAGTGACATCCAAGTTATAGCTGAAATAACAGGAGTAAACAGAACCACTACAAGAGGGTGCCAGGCACCGTTCCTCTGATGCTTTACGGGGTTTCAGATTATTTGGAGAATGTTGGGAAAGCTAGAGACATTTTAAAAAAGAAGAAAAAGAATATTTTTATAAATATCTCTACATTAGTTTCCTAGGGCTTAACAAAATACTACAAATTAGGTAATTAAAACTATAGAAATTTATTTTCTCGTATTTCTACATGTAAAACGTGTGAAAGAAAGGCTTTGGTAGGGCTATGTTCCCTCTAAAATGTTTAGGAAAGTGTCCTTCGTTCTCCTGAGCTCCCCAAGGTGTCTGTCCCATGTTGGCATGCCATTGATTGCAGCTGCATCCCTCCTAGCTCTTCATGCATTGCTGTGGGTCATTCTCTGTGTGTGTCTCTATCTCCTTCTAAGGACACTGGCCATATATGAGGAAAGGTGCACACCCCTCTGGTATGAACTCATGTAAACCAATACTCACGCTTTTAGTTGGGTCACATTTTCAGTCACTGAGGGCTAATACTTCAATATAACTTTTGAGTTATGCATTTAAATCCATCTCAGTTTCATGCTATTTGAAGGATTCAAAAATTCCTTGGCGTCCAACTTTCATAGGTTACATACTGAATTCATCAACATCACAAGGCTGTGTTGTAGAAGTGATGATAGCAAAGAGAATAACAAAATTCAGGAAGAGCAGAAGCTGTGTCTGCTTTCCAAAAACGAATAAGAGGGTTGAAAGATTTACACTGAGACCGTGTAAGTAAGGCTCTGAAAAGGGCCTCATGGCAACTAGAACAATCTGACCGGTGCCCGCTGGCAGCTCCACATAACATTGGTCTCTACAACTTTATGGATGCCAGACAGTATTCTAAGTACTTTTCTTATATTATTAAATCTTTACAATAATGCAAATATTACCCCCATTTTATCAATGAGGAAACTAGAGAAATCAATAGCTTTCTTACAGTGACTCACTGATTAGGCAAAAGAGCATCTCAAAACTAACATTGTAAAAATTAAAAAAAAAAAACAAAACAATTTTTGTGTTTCTGTTCTAATTTGCATATCCTCATTCTTCTCATTTCATTATTAAGTAAATTCTCACATGATTGTTTTTTTTTCAACCAAATGATCTCAACTCGCCTCATAAATTGAATGAATTCATTTTTTGTTTACCCAAATCAGAAAATGTGGAGTGATATATTTCTCTCTTGCCCTTTTCTACCCTTTTCCAAATTACAACTGTGACCAGTCTCTTCCTTAAAATCTGTGAGTGGTTCTGTGTTGTCCCGGGATAGGAATATCGTTTTCCGACTCTCACTTGCATTTCCAGCCTCACCTCTCACAGCTCTCCCTGTTATCTTGTCTGTCCTCGGTCAGCCCAGAACCACACTGAACTGTGTGTCCCAGCTTAGCATTTTCTTTGCTCCTCCTATGGATGGTGTTTTCCTTGACACCTGGTGACTTTTTTTCATTTTTCAGCACCCAACTCCTGGGGACCGTCTCATGAATGATCTATGAAATCATGTGGGAGTCACCAAATGTAAAATCAAAATGAGGATGACATGAGCTTGCCCTTGAATGTGTATTTGATTTTGTCAAACTGATGATACAAAAGAGACATGGGACAAGGAATGGTTAATTTAAATGAAAGATAGAATGATAACAATATAATGGAGTTGGCCCAAAAAAATTGAGTTTTAAAGATGAGAGATAAACCATCCAGCTGGAGAGCATACTCTATCACAATTAGGTTACATCATCAGCGTAATGAGTCCCTTTCCCCAAAAGGCAGCTTTGTGAAAATAAAATGATGAAGACCTTCATGCTGCTCTGCATGTGTGACATTACGTTTACCCTCTGGTTTATTTGCTTTCAATTTTTAATTTACTCTTTCAAATAAGCCTCATTACCCCTTATTTACATAGCTTCTAAATTGCTCCTAGGTGCTTGTGTTTCTGAGTACGCTTTAGCACAAAAATAATGGCTATAATTATATAATTAAAGCAGACTAGATTTCATTTAGAAGTTTATACTTTGTTCAGTCTCATATTATTTATTTTTATATTTTAATATTACAAAAGATGCATCTAAATACTAAGGGTAACATAGTTGTTGTTTTTCTTAAATAGATGGTGTAAATTCTCTCTAAACGACAGGTTTTTAGGTGAGAATGAGGACTCCTTAACCTTGTGATCTTGAAATTTTAATTGCATTAGTGCTCAAGTTCTCTTTATGCAAAGTATATGAAATGTTAGTTGTTTGTTTTTGTTTATTATTAGATCTTAAATAGTTTTGCTGAGAATTTATCACATACTTGAGCTTAAATGCCATGCATATTATGTGTATGTATTATCCCATACTTAAATTTAAAATGTTATAAATATTATGTGTATACATATATATGAATACAAATTGCATGCAATATGCATGTCACAGTAAATAAAGTACTTTTTGCAAATAGAGGAGCACTGTTTTGACCTTATTTACTATTTCTCTTTCATTTTCAGAACTGCACAGAACTCCACTTTGTACTTCCTTTCTTGCTGTGCATTTTACTTTTATGTGAATCACATATTCTCTAATAATTTATTGGCTTTACTTCTTTATCTTCTCCCTTCTTTGATGAAATTGTAGAATATTGAAACTTACTTGCATTTTGATATGTATTTAGCATAGTGATCGGTTGGGGATGACAGGCAGTTGAAGAATGAATGAATGAATATCTAGAGCTTGCTCTGTGTTGTGAGACTTTAAGAACTTTAGTAAAAGAAAATGACAGTGTCCATTGATGTTTTAAGGGAATGTCAAATGAAAGATAAAGCATTTCCAATATTAAAATCGAAGTCAACTGAAAAATGATTAAAATACCACACAATATTTCAAGGGACATTTATCATCCAATAATGAAAGCTGATATTCCTAGTGCATAGCTGCTTTATTATTTGTTGTGTATATGTATTGCTCGTGGTAGTGGATCTTCTCTTCAATGTTGATTGCATGCATTTTTATTTTTATTGTCATTTCTGGAACTTTTATCCCAAAATAGCTAGTAGCACAGACAATAAGGTTTAGTTCTCGATAGTGGAAATTTAGTTGCCAGGAAACACGATGACAGTAGTAAGCACTAGCACCGTGAACGACAAATGGAAGCTGTAATTTCCCACTTGGCTGAAATCCTCATCACTGGAATGTCTTTTGATTTACTCCTAATGGTTGAAGAAATTGACAATCTGCAGTCCTGTCTTCCCTGTGTTCAAAAAGATACGTTTGCTTCTAGTGTTATATGTATGTCTATATTAAATCAATGCATTATTCCATTATTCACATAACTTTATTGTAAATGAAAAGAGAGGATGAAAAATAGAAGAATTGAAATTCTTATAAAATGTGACACATGTCTGAAAAGTCTTAATTTCAGTAAGTCTGAAGTTACTCAAAATGAAATGTGCTGGTAAATATTGTTGCTTAGTGATAGAGTTGAATTTTGAACCGAAGACACCTAGTTACCCGTTACATTTTACCTCATTTTTTATTGCCCATTATTTATTGAAATATAAGTTTTTCAAAATGACAATTCTTTAAAAAAATGAATGGTTATAGCCTTTATGTATTTCCTTGCGTGGTTTATTTCACTTCAAATCATACTTTCATCTCTTCATTAGTTTTCCATAATACAAATATAAATGCATTAGTTAATTTTCCTATCAGTGGGACACAATACCTGATATCCACAACTTAGACAAGAGAAGGTATAATTAGATCACATTTTCATCCTATGCTTGACTGGCTCCAAGGCAGAAACATCATGGGGAAGGACTTGCAGGGCAGAACTTGTCAGTTCTTGGTACAGGTGAGCAGAGTAGGGAAACACTGCCAGAGAGGAATAGGAAAGGAAACATGTATAGTATCCAAGGCCACACTTCCTTGACACACCCAGACATACCCAGGAGTGAGCTTCATTTATTTGCTAGACATTTCTGAAACAAGCAATTTTGATATATGAGGATTCATGGTCACTGACCTTCTTTTGTTGATTTCTCATCCATATATATCTCATTAAACTATTATTAATCTCAAAATAAAGACAATAAGTTTATAATTTGAGTTAATTTCATATGAGTATCCTGTGTACAGCTGAAAATGCAGTAATTCTTTCCTCAAAATCTCAACAGTTCCATCATTTTTCAAAAGTTCAAATCCAAGTCTGTTCTGAAACTCAAGGTAAACTCTTAACTGTAACCTTCTAAAAAATGATTTTAAAAATCAAGTTACATAAGCCCAGTGTAAAATTGAATAGGTTAAACATTCCCATTCCCCAAGGAGGAATGGGGGATAGAAAACAATGAAAAGAATGACTATTATCAAGATACCTAATGATAACAAATGCTGTAGAGGCTGAAAAAAGTAAGGAAACCTTCTATATTGATGGTAGGAATGTGAACTAATAAAACTATTGGAATTCAGTGTGGAGATTCCTCAAAAAATAAAATTAGAAGTTTCATTCAACCCAGCTATTCCATCTTTAGGTATCTTCCTGAAAAAGTTAAAGATGTTATATTGCAGTGATACATACATACCCATGTTTATAGCAGCACAATTTTTAATAGCTAATTTTGTAAGTGGCTGATATAGCTATCAAAGATGAATAAAGAAAATACGATCTATATATGTAATATATGTAAGAGAATACTACTCTGCCATGTGGTATATATGTATGCGTATATATATATATGTAATAGAATATATATTTGTATATATGTATGTTCTATTGTGGTATGTGTATATAATAGAATACTACTCTGCATGAAGAATAAACTTGAGTGATTTGTGGAAAAATGGATACACCTTGAAACGATAATGTTAAATGAAATAAATCAGACACACAAGTTTAGATATTACATGGTTCCTATTCTACTGTATTTTAAACCTAAAATCTAAAGAGCAAAACTAAAAAAAAAAAATAGGAGGTAAGGAGATAAATCTTTTGCAAAAGGGAAGGGGGTGAGAAAATGGGGATGAGGAGGTCGAAAGTGGCAGGCATGGAAAAGAATTAAGATGTATTCTCCACGTGTACCAACTCTCCATGAAGAATGTAAACTTTATGTACTGAAAACATGCACCAATAATATTAAAAAATTGAAAAGAAAGAAAGAAAGAAAAGAATCATACCAAAGTAAGACTGAACCCAGCAGGCAAAATTTAATTCCTGTAGTTTTACATCTGGCATCCAGGGCACACATGATAAAATGTAATGAGTTCGGGTAGGTCCACCTCTGTGACTTTGCCACTTAAGGTGCTCAAAGCCTCTCTGTTGGGCTGCCTTCACTCCTGGCCAGCAGCTTGCCTTTGCAAATATTCCATGTTCCTGACATTGCCAACCTCCTGCTGTCCCTGCTGCCCCTTTGGCTTCGTCCCCTGCACTTCATGCACTGCCCTCCCAGGGGATCCGTGTCTGGCCTATCAGGCCTTCCTTTGAAATCTGGGTGGAAGCTTCCATGATCTTACACCTCATACATTATGCATGCTGTATCCCCTTTGGGCTACAAATTTACATGTGGTTCTTTCTGCACCAGAATTTAACTTTTACTAATTTTTCTACTCTGGATTTTGCCTCACAATATACCTGGCTATAAGCAGCCAGTAGTACCTATCCTACAACCTGAAGGTTTGTCTGTCAGAGCATTTCATCCATTAGATTAAATAGTCTGCCACTGTTAATCTCAATCTCCTACAATATCTCAGGATTTGGATGAAATATGAGCAAATTCTGGAAGATTTCAGTGCAACATAACTCATAGGGCCTTTATTCAAACTACCAACAGAGTCTTTGTTCTGAACAGAAGTGTTTTGAGTTTGGTTTTTACTGTCCACATTCCTGTTACCATTTTGACCATCTGACCTCCCATCAAAATCACTCATCAGGCTCTGGTTAGAGTTTGTTATGGTTTCTCAACTCGGTATCCTCAAACATTTCCAGAATCCTCCTGAAAACTAGTTCCAAAGGCTTCTGAACTGCAAGGTTGGTTACACTTGTAGTAATGACACTGCTTCCCCAATGCCGATTTTCTCTATTAGTCAGCTTTCTTATCACTCCAACATAATACCTGACATTCATTACTTACAAAAGTCTAATTGGGTAATATTTTCCATCTGTAATTGACTTGCTCCAGGCAGAAACATCATGGCAAAGATGTAGAGGAGTAAGGTTGCTCAGTTCATGACAGCTGGGAAGAAGAGCAGAGGAACAATGCTGGAGAGGAATGGGTAAGAAACTGTATATGGGCTCAAGACCATGTCTTTAGGACCCACCAAGATACGCACAGGTATGTGCTTTACTAATCTGCTAGGTGTTATCTTAATTCACTGAAATTGACCTATCAGGGTTAGCAGTCTCAGTAAGCAAAAGGAATCTCATAGCAGTGCCCTGAGAACTGATAGCTAAGTACTGAATTTTAAAGATACACAAATATTTTCTTTGGCCATTACAGTTAAATGAAAAACAAAATAAAATTTCATGGAAACAATTTACCCTATTGTAGATAAGGATATATTTACTTATTTATTTGTTTTGTATTGCTATACATTCTAGATGTAGAGCATTCTACCAAAGAATAAGGTGAAAATGAAATATTTTGGAGCTATAAGATTAGTTGAACAATTAGTTATATGAAAATTAAAGAACAGAAGCAAGTATCAGATAGAATTTATACTGCACACCAAATATTAAAAAAGAGAACAATTTGTGTAATCTTGGAAAAATGAATTGCACATTTAGTATTTTAAAGGAAAAAAAAATACAGTATTAATAGGAAAGCAAAGCATGTGTCACATAGAGAAATTATGTGTTGTGAGTTGGATCTGCAATTTCAAAGCCTCGTGTGTTGAGAGGTGAGCTTTTGGAAGGTGATGAGATCATGGAGAAGCTACAGCTGACGTGCTGTTTAGAGGTGGGACCTGGTAGCATGACCTGGGAGGTTATATCTGCCTCCTAGGTTCCTCTCTTTGCTCTCTCCTTCCTTGCCATCATGACATCTGTCTTTACCAGATCTTCTACCATGTTCTTTCTGCCTTGGAGCCAACTGGCTATGGACTGATACCTCTAAAAATCATGAGCTAATGTAAGCTTTTCCTGCTTTTCATCGTGAATGTTGGGTATTTTGTCCAAGTGATGAGAAATTAAGACATTATGGAACAATAGTTGGGGTGTTTCTTTGTAAGTATTTCTGTTTGGAGAGTCACTTGATGTTAGTTAGACTGAAGCGTAAAGCACTAGTTCAGTCTTGCACGTATTTCTATTACTTCATTTTCCATCATTATAATGAAATACTTGAGGCAGTGAACTTAAAAAGAAAAAAAAGTTTATTCAGCTTACAGTTTTGGAGTTTTCAATGCATGATCAGGTTGGCTTATTACTTTGTGCCTCTGATAGGCACATCAGTTGGAAATGGCAGGGAGTGTGGGATGGAAAAAAAAAAAAACCTATTTATCTAATGTCCAAGTAGCAAAGAGAAAGACTGAATTATTCAGGGACCAAATATCCTTTTAAAAAGCATACCAACAATGACCTATGTGCTTCTCACAAAGTTCCATCGCCTACCAGTAAGACCATCCTAGGGACCAAGTCTTAACTCATGAATCATTGGTTCACTTAGTAAATTATAACATGTATTTCTGGCACACAAAGATTCATATCCATCTCAAAGTGCTCTCAGTCCATCCCCAGGAGACCCCAGCTTCCTAAATGTCCCCACATTGCTCTAAATTCCAGATTCAGAGTCTCTGCTGAGACCCAAGGTAAACTCATCTCTGAACTCTTGTAAAAATCAAAAAGAAATTTACAGCCTTCCAACATACAGTGATGGGACAGGCACAGGGCACCTACTTACTTCATTTTAAAAAAATAGGAAAATAGATTGGGCTAAAACAAGACTGAAATCCAAAAGGGAAAATGTTAAATCTTAAAGCTCTTTCTGGTATCTGGTGCACACTGCAGCGGGCAGTAGCCTGCCAACAGCTTGGACATCCCTGGCCTTATGACCTTTCTGCTCACATAACCATTCTCTAGGACAGGTTACACGGCTCGCAGTTTCACTCAGAAAGTACTGCATATTGCAGTCGTGTCTATCTTTCTAGAATCTCAGTTTTTGCTTCACTCCTTCAGCTCCAAGCATGACTGTGGTGTGACTGTGTTCAGAGACTCCAAAACTGCAGTGCACTCATTGGCCTCCATGAATTTCCTCTGGAATATCAGTGCAAGCTGTCATGACCCCTAAACTCTTGCCTTCTGTATGCTTTCAAAAGCAAGTACCCTATTCTGTCACTAGTGTAAACTATAACTGGACTCACTTGAACTATGACTAGAGCAGCCTCTGAGTGTCTTTTTGGATGAAAGTGGGAAAATAAATGCCCAGAAAATGATTCCTGAAATAGTCCTGGGTAGATAAGGTGCCCTGGAGCACTTTCCTGAAATGATTCTCCCCTGGAAAGTTGTGGAAACAAATGTACATTCTAAATCTCTGTTTCTGTGATAGTGGTGGCTTTGCTAATTTTGGAAATGCCCTGAAGTTATTCTTCCTTTTGTTCCAGTGCAAAGCATTCACCTTCTTTTATGGGTAATAGGAATCACAACCTCCTTGGTTCAGCATGCTCCTTTTCTGGTCAAGCTGAAAATTTTCTTCTCTGTTTTTCTTCGTTCCTGATTTTCATCATAAATTTCATTAAAATCAGCTTGTAAAATACCCTTGCCACAAACTGAAACCCCTGCTGCCTTGTAATATCTTCCTCCAACGTAGTCAATTGCCTTTAACCTCTTCCTTCCACAAAGAACAGGAAATGGACAAAATGCTGGGGCTTTGCCTTAGTTTAAGAAGAGCACCTTCTGTTCTAATTCCCAATAGAATCTACATTTCCATCTGAAACCTCATCAACCTGACCATTACTGTCTGCATTCCTATCAGCATTCTGGCCTGCTGATTCCTTAAAGGACCACCTGTTAAGCTCTGCTTAATAGCATTCTAGTATTTTTCTAGCTTATTTCTTCAAACTCTTCCAAACGCCTCCCATAAAGCAATTATAAAGACTCTTCCATATTGCTATATGTTGCTGTAGTAGACAGACCACTTTTGATACTAAATTTCTGTGTTGGTCAACTTTCCATCACGATAACCAAAAACCTGTGGTAATTAACTGATAAAGAGGAAAGAGTTGTTTTTGAGATTTCATCGCAATATCAAGTGAACCAATTGCTTTGGGCATCCAATGGATTTCTACATTGTAGAACAAAGTGCTTACCTCATGTTCAGGAAGCTAAAAAAGAATAGATGGGCTGTTGTCTCAAAATTCCTTCCATGGGAATGCCCTTAATGACCTAAGAATATCCCATGAGACCTCACTCATAAATGTCCCATTACCTCCCAGTAACACCAGTCTGGGTATCAACCTTTTAACACGTGGACCTGGGCAGGCCACTTTTAAAAACATGCCAGTATTTTATAAACCTAAAATTTAGGAGTAGTAATGGCTAAATAATTTCTTTTATCATTTTCATTATTTCAGTTATAATTCATTCTACATTAAGTAGTAGAGTGTTTTTGGTATTATAGCCATGTACACTTTACGCTTCAAATAGTCTGCTTTTCTTTTACTTCTGAAATTTCTATTTATATGAATGAGATTTCATTAATTTAGTTTCATGTCTATTGATATTTGATTTCATGGTTTCTTCTTGGTCAGTGAGTAATTAAAAGAAAATATGCACTTAAGAAACTAACATTAGATCACATTATTCCCATAAATCGAATAGAAATACAATGTTTTTCATTCCTCACTAAGCTATTGTGAATGAGCTCACTATATTTTATGTTTTCAAATGCCTCAGAGGACAGTTTTTATCCTTTTTATTCATTCAAATAAGCGCAAGGAAGTATTTTATTTCTGTAAGCAGATATGAGTATGTATATTTTGTATAAAACCCTTAGAGTATAGCCTGGTATTATCATCCTATTCCCTTAGCCATCTTTATCTGTTATTTAAATGGAATTTCTGCTGAATACTGTGAAGGATATAATACCACAGGAGCTTTTCTCCATATGTTCCTCTCCCTCACCTTGATTTTCGTGTGCCACAAATCCGATTCATTTTGCCTGGCATACATCTCTCAAACCTTTCTGCCTATGTTTACCCCCAGCACCTAGAGCAAATCACTGGCTACATCCTGAACTGCTGCAATGGATTCTTCACAGGGTTACCAGCTCCCACTATCACCCACTCTTACCATAGGGGTCATTTACCTGCAGCCAATGGGCTCTTTCTCTGGCTTCCAGATTGGCAGCATGACTGAAGTCTCTGTGCTTATAAGCTAATGACAAAACTCCTGAGCATGGTCTGTAAGGCCGTAGATGACTGTCTCCTGCTGGTTCCTTAAGCCACTGTTCATACCCCTTCATCCAACATCATCTCCATTTAAATCATGATTACCCGAGTCTTCCAGGCCCTGACCTTGACAGGTTCTTTCCTGCCATATACCAGTCTTTTGCAAGATCCAATTTCCTCATCATCATCCTTTAGATGTCAGTAAAATGTCACTTAATCACAGAAGGTTTCGTTGACAGCCTTACATGGGTCGCATCTTCCCATTACAGCATCACAGCAGTGCAGCTTTCATTTTCGTTGCAACTTTTCTCTGATCTAATTTCTTTGTTTATGGTCTAATCTACTTATTTTTTCATGTACTTAATGAGCTGTCTTCCACAGAGATAATACTGTCTCTATATATTGTTTTTTTACTTGGGTGTAATATATAGTTGGAAGAACAGTAGGCAGTCAGAAAATATGTGTTATTGCTGGGCGTGGTGGCGCACGCCTTTAATCCCAGCACTCGGGAGGCTGAGGTAGGCGGAGCGTTGTGAGTTTGAGGCCGGCTTAGGCTACAACGCCAGCGCAAGGCCGGCCTGAGCTACATAGTGCAACCCTGCTTCAAAAAACCAGGGCCTGGAGTTTGGCTTAGCAGCTTAAGTGCCTGTCTGGCAGGTGTGAGGCTGTGAGTTTGATCCCCGGTGCTGAAAAAAAAATATGTTAAGAATTTTAATAATTAAAAGTCTTTATGTTTTTTAAATATCACAATGACGAGCTTCGTGACAGACAGAGCCAAGCCACCTCATGGGACATATATGTATGACATATCTCAAGTAGTCAGAGAAACAGAGATGAAAGTTCTAAAGTTCATAAACTATGCAGTCTGCTCCTGTTCTGTAGAGTTTTGACCCTGAAGAATTCATCAGGTAGCCACAAATTCATCATCTTTTCTTTGTTATAGTGATATTGAGATGTCATTGTATATATCATCAGCAAGAGAAAATCATTTTGGAAATAAAGTTGAATGTCAGTTTCCCATTGCCTTCCCCATTTTCAAAATGCCACCAATTGCTCTGGGTAGATAAAAACCCTATGTTTTGGTTTTATATTTAGATTTCCTTGGCCAGATTGAAGAAGTTTGTTTATCCCTAAGGATTAAACATAAAGACTTCACAAGAAGCTAAAATAGTGCTAAATCCAGGGAGCTGTGTCTGTTTAGGAAAGAAGACAGAAATCACACTTGAAAGGGAGAAAGGAAATGAGATAAGATCTTGAAAGCATGTAGAAAAAAATGGAAGCAGTCACAGCCCAGTGTTTATCTTTTTAAGCAATCTAGCATGCTTCAAATTTTGAACATCTGAGAGCCCAAATAATGGTGTCTATATCAGATCTCCCCAGGAGTCTGGTTTTGATGCTGATAAATGTTGTTTTCACAACTTCTGCAGCCAGATATGGTTTCTTCGAATTACCCAAAGGCCAAATGCCATCCTCCTTTCTTCTTTTTCCCAATTTATTTTGCAGTTATCCTGCCTCCAGCATGGGTCACCATAGTTGGAAATAACTTTAAGGAGCTGTGTAAGCCAATAAATATGTGTATCCATGGGCTCTTTGGGGTTGTATGGTGATTTTCAAGAGCATCACACTTAATCTTAGGACGATACAACGGTTTTACAATGAAAACTATGTTTCATATTTACTGAATGCCTTTCAAAGAGAAGCCTCACTGTCCTAACGTTTATGAGTCTGAAAGCTGCCCAGTGTTTTCTCAAAATCGCATCTAGTTTGTTCAAACAATGACATTATCTTTTAAATTTATTTAAAAGTAAAAATCAATCTAAGTCACTTCCACAAGATATTTTATAAGTGTAGGATATTCCACATTGTCAAGTGGGATTGAGTCTATATTCTACATTCTATAGCTTCTCTGGATGACCAATAATTTTTATGAAATACTGAGGTGCTTTATGACCCAGGGAAACATTCTCAATCACCAAAAAGAGATCACCTTGTTTTTATTATAAAAATGTTTCCTTTCCACATTCCCCAGCATTTGTTATTTCCTGTGTTGTGTTTTTATGTCATGTTTCCCTTTGATTTCTTGATCTTTGTTCTCTCATACTATCAGGTATTATAAAAGTATTATGAACGTGGTTGGTGAGGTTAGAAGATCAATGTTTAAGTCATTGTCCAGCTACTTATTAAATTCGTTACTTGGTGACTTACTTAACTTCTCTGGATCTCAGTTTCTTCCTTTATAAAGTAAATGGAATCATAATACATAGCTCTCAAATGAGTTAATACACACAAAACACTCAGAATTATGTTTTTCCTTAGAAAGTCTGATATGTCGATATTTTTATGATTTGCGTTATCAGACTCATTACTATGGTTTATTAATTATTAAATGCCTAGTATATACTGAACGTTTTCCTGGCAGTGGGTGACACTGAGGAACCTAACATGAATAACTCCTACCCTACCTGAGCTTGAGATGAACTAGTAAACAAAAAGTAAGATGCTAACTGAGGTGAATTAAATGAGTGGAATACCTTGCCTTCCAATACCGATAGGGAACCACTTCAGAGAGAATGGACCATGGCAGGAAGTATAAGGTGCATTTAATTATGCAGATTCAAGATTGAAAGAGCCAAGAACAGGAATAGGATTACTTTTCAGACAGAGAAAACAGCCTGAGCAAGAAAACTCAGCAGGAAAAAACTTGACTGTGCTCTTGTGAAAGAAATAGTGTCATTAGGGGAAGGAGAGGAAGGGCAGGATAGAGTAAAACAAGGTGAGCTGGGGGCAGCAGACACTGAATCACGCCCTCAGTATGTCAGTGATGATGTTTTTACGATTCTAGATTGCTCTATGGACCATGTTGAAGAATGTAGAAAGTGTGAAATCGTAATGCAGCAGTTGAGATTTTATTTAGTAGTTTAAGTGAAATGTGATGGCTCAAATGGTAGTATTAGTGATTAAGAGAAATAAGAGGGAATGGGCAAATAAAAGATAATTCCTAATTGTTTGACTTGAACAACTGCGGTAGATGATGGTATCATTACTTAAAAAGGGAGATAATGTAAAGGATGAATTCGAGCAGCTGGGAGAGGATAGAAAGGATAATTCAGTTTTGGATTAAGGTTCTGATGACTGCATGTCTTTTAATGCAAATTTTAAAGGTTGGGAATGTGAATTTGATATTCAGGGACATGATAAAGACTGGAGATAATGATATGGATTTTGAACATACCATGCAGGTATTTGTAAAAACGGGCATGATGCATTGGAAAGAGCTAAAAAAGAAAAAACTTGAAACCAAGCCCTGAGGATCTCTCACATTTAGAGATACAAACACTCCATTTCTCATTATTCTGAAAAATGAATGTAATACTGTGAATATCAGTGTGTCATTATAAAATATATTAATTCTGTACATTAGTCCCTCCTCATCCACAGAAGATACATTCCAACACCCACTGCATGCTTGAAAATACAGATGTCACCAAGTCGTATTTGTATTAAGTTGATGTATACATAACTATGGTAAAGTTTAATTTGTAAATTAGGTATAGTAAGGGATTGGCAAAAACAATGAAATAGAGCCATTATAACCACATACTGTAATAAAACTGTCAGCATTACTCTTTGGGGCCATTATTACATTTAAAGAGGCTTATTTGAATGCAAGCACTGCAATTGCAATTCCATAGCAGTTAACCTGCTTTTTGAAAATGGCTACTAAAGTACATCATGGTCAAAGTAGAAATGCAGTGTAGACACTCTGGACAAAGGGATGACTCACATCCTGTGTGGGACTAAGTGAGATTTCATAACATTACTCAGAACAACATGTACTCTAAGACTTATGAATTGAAAAAAATCATGGATGGTTTATTTTTGGCATTATTCACTTAATATTTTTGGTTTGTGATAGAGCATAGTTAACTGAAACCACAGAAAGTAAAACCATGGCTACAGGGACGCTACTGAGCATTACATGATATTATAACATGGTACGGTGGAATAGCTCAAGGTATCATTGCTCCTCTTTTCATTTTTGTTTGGATTTCTTACAATTTTTCTAAAACATGAAAAGAAATGTGCTCTTATGAAGTATATCTTGGACACAAAGTAACATTTATATTAGCAAATAAAAGTAATTTGATGAATATGTGAGTCTATGTGTAGTCCTTTGAATGTTTACAGTGATTAATACAAAATAAAAATAAATATTAATTGAGGCAATTAAAGTCTGTAAAAGACCACATGGATGGTATATTTATTGTTGTTTATTATTTTGAGAAAGAAGTAGTGTTGAGAACTGAGGGGGCATTCATACCCATAAGAAAATTTTATTATGGTCAGATTAAATTATCTGACTGCAAAAAGAAAAAGAACGAGTGGCAAATTACATGAATGAAGGGCAAATGGTATTTCTCACCACTCATTTTCCAGTTGTATGAATCCAAGGCAAAAGAAATTTGTCCTCAACCAAACATATTAATACTCGGTCTCCTGGACCAGCTATGCCTATCTACCATTTTCATGCCTGGGTGTCTTCTGGGATCCAGCAAGGAATGGGGCTCAGAACATTGCAAGTCAGAATACCAAGGAGCAGGAAGATGTGTATGTTTTCGTGCATCTAGGCCTGTACTAATGGGAAACTTCTTGAATAAACATCAGCTATTTCTGTTGCCTTCAATTTCTTTCATTTGTTTCAGTGAGAGCTCTGTGAATGGGTTCCTTTCTGGCTTGATAATTATGATCACCTCCAAATACAGAATAGATGGTTATTGGAACAAGTTTTCCGTTTGGTTAAAAAATAGTATAATTCAGTAATAAGACAATCAGAATGCACCCAAACTCAGAAGAAAAAAGAGGAGTCATTTAATTGGCATCACAGACTGTTTATTTTATTGAATGTATTCAAACTTACAGCAGAAAGCTGCATGGCATTTTTAAAGGAAGTCATATGTGTTTTGAGCATGAAAGAATGTGGTTTTAAAATACTTAACCAAAACACAATTACCTAATGACAGATTGTAATTTTTTAAAAAAATAGACAAATAATCAAGACATTTTGTTGAAAACAAAGAATAGTTGACTTGCTGCTAGAAAAGCAGCAAAGGAGCCGGGCAGGTGGCACACACCTTTCATCCCAGCACTCGGGAGGCTGAGATAGGAGGAGCACTGTGAGTTCGAGGCTGGCTTGGGCTACGACATGAGCAAGGCCAGCCTGAGCTACATAGTGTGACCCTGCCTTGAAAAAAATAGGGCTGGGAGTTTGGCTCAGTGGCTTAAGTGCCTGCCTGGCAGACTCAGGTTGTGAGTTTGACCCCTGCTACCACAAAAAAAAAAAAAAAAAAAAAAAAAAAAAAAAAAAAAGAAGGAGCAAAAGTTCATCCAGAATATCTATAAACTTAGGGCACATGGAGGAATTTTTTTGACAGCAAATTACAAACTCAAAATCCCTTTGCCTAAATAGCAATGAAACCACATACCTTAGATGAGCCAGGAGTGCATCAGATGAAATGCTGCACAGTGTCCCTGTGGAAACAGCCCTTACCAGAAATGGACTCAACAGCCAGCACTTACACATACATTTCTGTAAATAGAAGCAACTGTATTTATAGTTCTCCTAAAGGAATATACATAGGTTTATTACCTGACATATAAATGCATAAATTTTTAAAAGTGTTCTACTTGAAGAAGAAAAATAATACTTAAAGAAATAAAACATGATTTGGAATGAGGACAGTGATTAACACATGGTCACCAGCCATACCAAGTGACCTGTATGAGAAATGCCGAGAACCTTTGGTCAGGTGTTCATAATTGTAGAGTTGTAGCAGAGCAAGTTTGTGTTAATCTATTGTTCTATTTTCTAAACATCAAATGACATTTTTATGACTGTTATCTGGCTCATGTAAAACATTATTGAAGCTTAAAATAGTGCTTTTTATGTGTGTTTTTATTTCTTTGTTGGTCTCTTCCAAATTCTTGCATTTTAGTTCTATCACGGATGTTGCATTATATTTTAAAAACAGTGGCTTACATATGAGGTTAAGATGAAGATATGCAAAGGAAAATAATGTTCCTGCATCTATTTTTTGATCTTTGCATTTAATATCTTTCCTTTAAACTGCTGTATGAAAACAACCTGAAGGAATCTGAGTTTTGGTTTTCTTGTTTCTATATGAGAAACAACAGTTTTGATGTATTGATGATGCTATCTTTGCCAGCAAAGTGTAAAATGCGACATTTTCAGACACCTCTATTATGATTACTGTGTCATTTTGTCTTTGTCCATTTATAAGCTACCATAGTACAAAATAATGCAGATATGACTAATAGAAAATTGCCTTCATTGTTGAGTGAATGTTGAAAATCTACTTCTACTATCTTAAAGGAGAAGACGAGCTTGACAAGCAAGAAAGAATATTGGAAAATTATGTTAAAGATCAGTTGTAAAGTGATGCTATTTCATTTTAGGCAGCCAGTAAGATAAAAGGAAGGAAAATTCTGAAAAGAAAGTATGTACCTTTGCATTGTTTACTGTAGGAAATGTGGAAGAGTTGGTTGAATCAAAAGATAAAACAAGTGAGTGAGGAGTGTATCAATTGCCCACAGCTCTAGTTTTTAGAGCAAGCTTCCTTCATGAACCAACAGCATCCTCATCCCCTCTGAACTTGTTGAAAATGAAGATTTTCAACCCCCTCCCAGACCTACTAAAAGAGGAATTCTGTGTTTTTGCAAGCCCTCTATGCGACTCTGCTGCACATTTAAGATTCTCTGGTCTGCTCTGGGTTATGTGTTTGAATTGCCCAGATGTACGGCTCACGTTCACAGATCCAATGAGAAACTGTCAACAGTTTTCACCTTAGTTTTAACTTGGTGGACTTAGATGTGCTGAAGGGAAATGTCCCGAACACACTTATGTGTTCTGTACAAGAGTGATCAGTTTCTGCGTAACAGTGGGTATATCTGTGACCATTTGAAAAGTAACACACATATCTTTAAGTAATTGAAGCTCATAACTCTGTAAGACGCTTGCGGAGGGAAATATATTTTTCCTGCCTGCTTCTATGAAATGTCTCATATTTACCTGCTCATGCATATCTGCTTTTCAAAGGCCCTAAAGGAAATGTTTTAAGATGACAGTTGTTCAGGTAGGTATACAAGTTTGACTAAATGCATGCTGTGGTAAAATAAACCAGATTCCACTATATTATGAAACCAGAGTTTTATTGAAATGTCTCTTTCAAGACCCCCAGAAGCTTAGCACAGATGGAAAGACTCCAGTACAGGCAGTTATTTAGTAGGTGATCCCAGAAAACACTGACAGGAGACTGAGAAAAGCTAGGGCAGGATGCTAACAAGAACTTCTGGGTGAAACTAGGACCCTCAGTCATGCAGCGTAAAACACAGTTCAGTCATCCCAGGAGGGTCCAAGAGGCAACTGGAGTATTTATCTGTGTGTCATTGGTGACAGACTGGTAGAAAACATGTTGTTGGTGTTATTTTTCTGTCACTTCCACTCTGAAATCCAGAAAATCCCCAGGCATGCTAGGTAAAGGGAAGTTCTGAAGGACTGTGGGCTGGGCATAACAGCACCGCCCCCAGTGGAAGTAGTGGAAAGTAAGTAGGTGGTGGGCAATAGTGGTGGATGTGTAAAAGGAGAAATAAGTGAGAAAAAAATAAACATAAAAATCTAACAAGAATCGTGAGCTTCCGAAGGGAACTTGGTCTACTTCTCTGTCTTGTTCAGGTATGATCCAGGCGCTCATCAACCATGAACAATTATTTAATGTTCACCTGTGCTTGACATCGTGGTCTACCCCAGGAAGATAATGAAAGCAATATGGCTCCTTGCCTGAGGTGTCTGACAAGCTAGGCTAGAAGCAGGAGGCAGAAAACTAGAGCTCCCAGCTTCCATTCAAAATGACAAATGCAGCCTGTAAAAAAGGATGGCCCTGGTGTTTATGGAGGCTACAAATTAACTGCAACCTGCCTCGGTTTGATCCAGTGCCCATTCTTATTACTTGGCACTGACACTTCCCAGAGAGTTATCCTGTGAGTCTCCAAAGTTATTTTATTATTTTGCACTTGCCAAAATAACAAGCCTTATATAGTACAGGGTAGCTGTGTTATGAAAAATTAAAATTTTAATTCATGATAATTGAAAATGGTGCTAGTATCATTTGCTCATCTTTGAGTGCTTCTTGTTACAGATGTGACATATTTCCACTGTGTGTCTTCACCCTTTTTATTCCCTTCTCAGTGTAAGACTTTGAAAATCATAAATCACTGTCTTTTCAATCCATATGAACTTAACAGGCCAGATTATTGTACTTGGTTTAATAATTTTATGTTAGAGACAAAATTAATACTACTTTTTCTGTATAAACAGACTTACAAGTATCTCAGAACAAATTAACAGATTTTATAAGAGCTCTTGAACTCTGCTGTTAGTCCTCACACTGAAAAAGTTGAAATCAATTAGGAAATAAGAGAAATTTGATTTTTTCTTCTTGAGGTATATCATATTTATTTTTAATTTTTTTCTTTTTCTTCCTTTATGCCAACTCCATCATCATTATATGTACAATGTTTGCATTTAAATGTCTTGTGTAATTTGACTTTTTAACAGTGCAGATTCTTTTTCAGGTTTATCTTATTTTTAATGTTTTAGATGAACAAGTTTTTTTTTGCCTGAGTTATTTTGTATAGCTTAAAAATCATTGAATCCTTTCCACAGTTTTCCCTTAATGCATTTTATCTCTAAACTCATAATCAGGAAATACAGTAACTCATTTGAGTAGTGCTCTGGCTTTTTCCTTCATAAAAGTTCTTGCAAGGTAATTGGTAATTTAGCTGTTTTCTCATGCCTCATCTCCAATTCCTACTGTCATTTGCTGGATGGATTCTTTTGTTCTCAGTGTTTATTCACTGAAAGTACACGTTTCTTAATCACTACCAGAGCAATTTCAATCTTCTACTCTTAAATTGAAAAAAAAAAAAAAAGTTAGCTTTACACTACATTTTTTTTTCATTCCTTCCTTATTTTGGCCTCTGATATCTCACAGATATGCCAATAGATTCCAAGTTCTGTATTTTGTTGAGTCATGTTTTGTATCTAATATTTGAATATTTTTCATTTTCTTCAGTCATCTTCTCAGGCATATGAAATCAAATTGTAATTCATTTATTCGTTAAAGAACTTGACATTTTTTTTTTTAATTTTTGGCTCTAAAATAAGTTGCTTACAGTCATTTTCCTGCTAGCTTTTCATTTTGGTGGTATAGTCACTTGGTCTTTGCTACACTCCCAACTTCAATCTCATTTGTCCACTTGGCACAGGACTGAAATGAACCACTAGCACTGCCTGTGACCAAGTTCTCTATGTAGCAAATTGTGAAAGGAAGTACTCGTCCACTACCTAGAGGAACTTGAGAATGTTCCATAGCTATTATCTGAAACAATACAAGATTTTACCCCTCGCAGTGAATGTTCTGACCTAGGACTAGAACTTCATGATTTCTATAAAGCATTTATAAATTACAAATTTACAAATTTGACAAAGCATTTGTCAAATTAACAAAAAAGTTTCCTGAGCTTTTTCCTTATTATACAGCTAAGAAAATTCTTTCCTTGTGGCAATAAGGCTACAAATAAGCTTTTTCTCATACATATTATACCAGCTACATTGACATGGCCTGGGTTTTATCTTTCTTTGTCTTTCATAAATTGGTAAATTGATTGTTTTCTGGTATACAGTTTCTGGCCATTATCTTTATGTAAATAGTTCAGACACTGGTTGTTTCATGTTTTATTTTGCTGGAAGAGGCCTCTAAAGACACAGAGCTTTGGCCCTTCGTCTTTCTGTGCATCCAAACAAAAGCAGGCCTGTGCGTGACTTCATTTCAGCATTCCGCCACCGTACATGCATTCCTGAGGCGATGAATATTAAGCTGGGTGAGCATTTGTTGAAGGCTTCCAATGTGTCACAAACGGCCTCACTGTGGTTATTCAAGAGTTCCAGGGCCAGCTGTGATCCTGTCAACGGTATATCCAGCCACATCTCCACCAACTATTGTCTTTTTAGTAGTCTTCTAAATTTTAAATATGTCTTCTATTTATACTGATTATAAAGATTCCTTTTTTTTTTTTTTAAACTGGTTTTGTTCTCAGGAAAAGAAACTGACTTAACCATTAGCCAATATCCCTAAAACTTACAAAAGGTAAATTTATAAATGTGTTACTGAACATACAAATTAGAAAGCTCACCAAATACAAACAGCAAGGATCTAGGACATGTGATTGCTTTCTTCTGACATTAGATTTTGAGTTTCTACAGAACTTTGACAGTAAAGTTGCTTAAAATTCCTTTAAGATTTACATGTGTGGTATGATATTAGAAAAACCACTTACCAACTTGTACTTTTTAAACTTAAACTTGGAACCAAATTCTGTGGAGCTAGTGATACTTTTTATTGTTGGTGAAAATTAGGAAAATCAAAACAAAACAAAAAAGTGGCCTGGTACTAGGGAACATAGTGAGGCACCAGAAATTTGTCTTTCAAGGCCATGGCTCCTGCCTCCAGTCAGACCTGTCTCCCCATGCAAAATTACCCAGAAACTTGGAGTCTTGTTTCATTCCCTTCTCCTTAAAATATTCCATACCTGGGTCAGACTCCTCACTGGATCAAAAGCAATGCTATCTGCATCCTTATCTTCCTAGAGAGTGAATTTTAGTGAATGTTGTCAGTTAAGAATTAACTTCAGTAATTGTTGCCTGTTCCAGACAACATGCTCTGTAGACCTTTCAGCAGTCAGCGGTTGAGAGGGCGGACTGCAGCCATCCTTCCACCTTCCACTCAGTGAGGCTGGAGGTCTCACTGTTCATCGCATGCCACCTAGAAAAGTCCGCGTAGTAATACTGGTGTATGCTACCTCATCTCTCTGTTTCCACTTAGAAACTAATCAAACAATACAAAGATATTCTTGAAAGTGCTCCATCTATTTCTATCTTTCTCCTGTTTTGCAGCAGTCTTGCAATTAAGATTTTTAAATTTCTATTTTGCATATGTTCATCTATTGATAAATAACACATATATTTAAAAATTGTAAACCTTTTAATTAATGACATTGTATTGAAAGCATGAGTGAACAGTTTGTATTTTTCTAATTTTAATTAAACGGGCCTTGTTCACTTTGGTAGCTACTTTATATTTTTCCAGGGGTGGCTCCAATTTACAATTCTTTTATTACTTGACTTTATTAAGGAATGTTTCTGACATTTTGCTGAAACACACAAGGGCAGGAGAACAACTCCTAGTGCACATCTTCCAGGGAGAACTTGTGAACAGAGATCTAGAAGTGGAACTGTTAATTAATACAGCTCATCACAAGGTATAAGTTAGAAGATTTGTGGTGGAGCTTGCTTTCCTGATAGGGTGGCAGCCATTTGTTCTTAAAACTTTGCTTTTCTTTTCAAGGCTAAATAAAAATTTTAAAAAATATGGGACCTGCCTCTGCATTTCATTAAAGCAGAATTGTAATACAGCTTCAAATATATTTGGAATAAAATTGTAAATAAGATCAGTTGGCTTATACAGGCAGGGAAATGACCAAGCATGTCAGTCATTGTTGACTCCTAAAAGTGACTACTAGAGCTACCCAGGACATTGATATGACCTTAGTTAGTCTTGCTTATGTGGGCAACTGAGATTTCAATAGCAATACTTGTGTGCGTATCTACCTCCAGATGTTGTGGAGCCAACCCATGCTTCTGTGTGCTGCATTAGATAGGATCCTTGGTACTTTGTGTTGCAGAATCCCCTCTCCTCGAAATCTTCTTTGACCCTTCTGTCTTAGTAGATCATGCGGTGCAGTGACCACTGCTCACTGCTTGGCTTCATCTTCAGTGGCTTCCTTTGCAGATTTCCAGTTTTCCTGTCTGTTCCTCTGACTTCTAACACTTTTTGCTTACTTCTTTGCTTTGCATAAATAATGATAATCCTTCTCAATCAGTGTATGACAGCCATTTCCGGGGCCATTAGGTTTAGTCTTTGAAGCATAGGATTCTCTTAGTAATAAGGCTTTTGTCCTCGGCACTCAAGGAGGCTGCTGGTTCTGCTGATTAAATTAGTTACATTTTAACCCTGACTGCTTTTAGAACTTCAGTCATTAAAGAAACTTAATATTGACAAGTTGGATCCTTAGATGACTGAGCTTTTCCTAAGTTTGAGACTCAGGGGCATCTGTTCCAACTCTTATGAGACATGTTAGTGATTAATTTTTTCAGTGCTTACTAACAATTGAAGTTGACATGCAAAGTATCAAAAAAGATATTTTTTTAGTACATCATTTCTCAGAAAAGGAGTATATGTATTTTCCACTGTATTAATTTGGTAGGACTGTGATAAGAAGATATAACAAATCAAGTGACTGTTAAAAAACCAAAAGTTATTGTCTCCTAATTCTGGGAACAGTAAATCTAAACATTCGTGTGTTGGCCTGGCCATGTTCCTTCTAAAATATATTGTGGAGAATTCTTCCCTGTATCTTCTTAGCTTCTAATGACTTTTCGTCAGTTCTTTGGTGTTCTTGGATGTTTGGCTTCAGTGTATCACTCTCTGCCTCTGCCATCCTTTGGGTGTCTGCCTGGTCTGTCCTTTGGTCAGAATCTCAGCCTTATTGGGTCAGGCTACACCATAATTACATATGAACTCATCTTACCTTGGTAACATTTGCAAAAACTGTTTCCAAATAAGGTCATATTTAGGGGTATTAGAGATTAGGACTCTGAAATACCTTTTAGGGAGGCAAAATCCATCCCTACTGAATGAACTCCATTAAGTAACAGCGTTTGTTAGTGGAGGTATGGTTGCAAATGATCATGGTGGTGTCAAGATAGAAGGTAGATGTGCATTCTGTGACTATTTGTTAAGGTATATGATAGAAGGGTACCAGAGATAACTCTGCTCTCCTTTCTCATTCTTTATTTCTTATTCTTTATTGCAAGACACCTATTGTCACTTCACAATTTATTGCTAGAAAGTGAAAATTGTTGATTAAAAAATGAATGTTTGGATATATGGCTTATGAATAGTCTGTGGGGAAATAAGGCAGCTTTTCCAAAAAATGTATTTTACTGTTCAGATATTTGTTCTTCATACATGGAGTTGGTTTTTTGTTTGTTTGGTTTCTTTGTTTTTAGAAAACTGCCTGGTTTAGCCAAAAGAGGATAATAATATCCAAAGCATTATCCTTAAGATGTTGATGATTAGGGGTGATTATGAATGTTTATTATAATATTGAACGAAGCCCTGTATACTGGTAGCCTTTCTCGGATTTTTGAACAATTAAAAAATGAGATTGACCCCATGTAATAGAGTTATACTATCCTTAGTAAATGTATTATTGTATTTATAAAATTAGAAGATAAAAATACATTTAATATTAAAATTATATTCATTCAACTCTTTAACTTTTCACTGAGAATTTAAGGAAAGTGGAAGATTTAATTAAATGATTTAATGACTGTGTATTATGAGTGATGACTAGAATTATATAGGTTTCTTTCCATACTTCTGAGAAAAGCAGGAGCTTTCTCAGGTAGCAGTGTGCTGCCCATTAGAGGAGGAATGTGAATGTTGGTGGAGAGAGACAGTGGAGCAGGAGTTTTGGGGTAGAAAGGTAGATATTATGCTTTAGGAAAATCTAGGTTTTCTGTGGTGGGGTACGAATTAAAGCAGTAAGAGGTTTTGTCTGAGTAAATGATGAAGGAGTGATAGGCAGAATTCCTTAAAACTAATCATTAGGTTTCTGATTTGATATGAAAGTATATTCAGGTCATTAGGTCTCGATTCTTCTGATTTGACTAATTTGACAGGCTTTTTTTCCTAATGATAGGATGGATGGAAAGTTGATAAAAAAAAGAAATAGTTACTAATCAGACATTCTTAAAAGGTCTTGAAGGATATACTGAGTTTTGATTATAATAGTGACTCTGGGAATAGAAAAGAGTACTAGGTTTTTAAAGTAATTATGAGATAGAATTAATATAACTTCACATGAGTTTCAGCTAGATGAAACTAGAGAGGAAGACACTGAGATCTTGTGCTGACAGACGAGGTCATGGTTAATAGTATGTATAAGATAAACGAGATTAAAAACCATGAAACACAATTAGACACATTTATTAGTAAACTACTACTGCAAAGTCCCCACTAGTTGTGTTGTGTGGCCATTATGACTTCTTTTGCTGCTTAATGACTTTTACTACTGAACATTTAACAGGTGCTAACTATAAACCAGGTTACAATGTTCATCCATTATATATCATTAATCTTTTAAAATTCATCCTATGCTGAAGTCCAGTTCTTTATGAAATGTAAATTTTAATGGTTTCTTTTTGACAGTAAACTATCTCATTTGCTTCAAACACTGTTTGCTCATGTTTTATATAACATTTTAGCTAGGTATAGAATTTCACATTTCCAGTTATTTTCTCTCACCATCTTGCCAATGGCTCCTTGCTTTCATTTTGCCTCTGAAGGCATTCTGTCAGTGCTAGAGTCCTTGCTGGTAGCTGGTCTGTCCTTTATTTCTACTAAAACTAAGAGCTTTTCCTTGACCTTGGAATTCTTTGATTTTTACCATGATGTGATCAGGTGTGGGCCTCTTTTATTCTTCTTGTTTGATCTGTGTTGGACTTTCTGTATGACATTACTCGTATACTCAAATCTGAAAGATTGTTGGACATTATTTCATAAATACTGCCTTTTTTCCATTCTATTTTTTTTTATTTGTTACTCTGAGAAACTTAGGCTGATAACATCAAAATTATGAGAGACCCTCAAGGAGGTCAAGCATGGATACAAACAAGCAAGCAAGCTTTATTAGCCTGCAGAGGACACCCGACACAGAGTTCAGAATGTCAACCCTTGGGGTAGGATGGTTGAGCATTTTATAGTGGCTGATGTCCAAGTTTGAGAAAAAACTTGACCATCTCCTTATTTGGTCTGAAGACTGGTGATGTGGGTGGGGACTGAGCACAACCTTAAGCAGAAGAGAGGTCTTTGAAATGAGGTCACCGGGGACAAGGTTCTCCTGGGGCTGCCATCCCCAGCAGAATGGAAACTGGGTGGGGTAGGCAGGAGAGCTCAGGAGGCAAAAATGGCAACTGAGAACAAGATGGTATTAGTCCAGCTCCCATATAACCTTCTACATCAAGGCTAGAAAATGTCTTTATATTTTCTATGTATATATTTTCTTTATTTTCCATTTCTGTGATTAGTTTTGCTTTTATTTTAAATCTTTTCAGCAGTCTTCCAATTCATTGTTTTTTTCTTAGTTGTGTCTCATCTTTTTTTTATTCCTTCCCTTGAGTGTTAATTGCTATTATTTTTAAAGGTGTTCTATTTGGTTTTAGAGTAGAATGCTCTTAGCTCATTCTCTCAAATCTTATTCAGGTTCTATAAATGTTTTAAAATATTAACCTTATTTTTCCTATCTTATGTCCAGGTAGCTAAAGTGTTGCATCATTTAGTTTCTCACTCAGCACATCTATAAGAGCCTTCTGTAATTCTGAATTATATACTAATTGCTTATGAAGACTTACTTGAGAGGGTCTTACATCTCCTTCTAGAAAGAATTTGCTTTTTGCCTCAGTCAGGCACTGCAGAACACAGCCAACCTGAGACTATCCTTTAATAATTTTTTTCTGCTTTGTATTTCTCATACTATGTAGTTAGTATAAAAACTGTGCTGCGCAAACACATGAAGTCTCTCCTTTATGAAAATGATAACTTATAGTATCAATACAAATTAAACCAATGATATTTCCTCTGTGCTTTGGGGTTTTCCTTTTCTTTTCTTTTTTTTTTTTCAGCACTGGGATCATAAGTTTCTTTACCATTTCTCTTTGCTAGAGAACAATTTTTTTCCAGTTAGTGCTTTCCCTGATGTAGCATTTTTAAAATATAGATTTTATTTTAGGTAGGCAGTTTAAAGTTCTTCACAAGAGTCAAAACATTCTCTTCTTCCCTCTGTGGTGATTAGAACTCTAGCTTATAAATTACTGAGATTGCATGTAATGCTAAAAGTGCCAGGATTTCAGAGCAGCTTACATTCTAATTTCAAGATTGTTTGCTTTCCTCTCTCTGCAGGATTTGCCACCCATTTATAATGCTGACTGTGCTTTACACATATTTCCAAATGTTTTTGAGATTTCTTTCATGATACTCAATTTCTCACATCTCTCATTTAACTTTTAAAATAAACTATGATAAGAGGTACTATTTTATTCATTTTACCGGTGAGACTTACAAAGAGTAAATACCTTATACAAAGTCAAACAAGAAAAAGATGTCAGAATGTAAACTTAGAAATCTGCCCTCATTCTTCATTGATATATTTTCAGAAGAAAATACCAGTTAATTTAAGAGGTTGTCTTACTGATAATTTTATTTGCTTAATATTTTGCTACAGAACTTTTAAATACTATTAGCATTTTAACTCATATTCTTTGTTTCTGTATATAAATGGTAATAAGCCCAAGATTCATAAGGGTCCCACATTATAATGGCAAAGAGCTAATAAATTATACTCAATATAATTTGTAATATATTTAAAGAAGTGGAATTTTAAATGATTAATGAAAAACTGTCCTCTGAGAAAGTATTAGGTTTTTGTTGCTTCTTTTGATTTATAACCAGTAGACATAAATGTGCAAAATACAGAGAAGACTGATTTCCAAAGATGGTTTTCAATTTCTCATTCTATAAGTTCTCTGTCAGTATGAAAAAATCAAAAAAGTTGACTTTGACACGATATGATATCCACAGTGTTGTTAGTCGAACATCCTTGACTCAGGACAAACACAGGTGCTTACATATTTATGTTATAATACAAAGAGAGATAAAGACCTTTTTATTTTCTATTTTATATAACTTCTCTTAGTTTTGTTTCAATACTGCCCCGATCCTTAAAATTATAGTGCAACGAGGATCGTCTAGATCTCATTTAAAAGGTTAATTTAAAAAAAATATAGCCACAAAATAATTATAAAGATGTATGTTTGCTTTGGTGTTTTGACTATGTTTTTTGTTATTGATGTTAATTATTTTGGTTGACATATAACCATACATACTACCTTAGAAGTGGTTGAAGCCCAAACTTTGTAGCCAGACTTTCTATGTTAAAAATTCATTTGTGTACCCAATTATTTTAGCCTTTGGCAAATTAGTTAATGTTCATGGGAATCAGTCTCTTCATCTATACATTGTTAATGACACTGTCTCATATAGTTTTCATGAGGGTTAAATTAGTTGATGTAGAATTTAGAGCCATATCTGGAACATAGCATGTACAATTTTGTGATTAGCTATAATTATTATTATTACTGTCATCATTGTCATCATTCTGTTGTATTCTAGGCTTTTCTACTGTCAGACCTCTGGTTTAAAGCTATTTTTTTATTTTTATTTATTTATTTATTTATTTTTTTTGCGGCACTGGGTATTGAACTCACAACCTTGTGCCTGCCAGGGCAGGCGCTTAAGCCACTGAGCCAAACTCCCGGCCCTGGTTTTTTTGAGGCAGGGTCGCACTATGTAGCTCAGGCCGGCCTTGTGCTCGCATTGTAGCCCAAGCCGGCCTCGAACTCACAACGCTCCGCCTACCTCAGCCTCCCGAGTGCTGGGATTAAAGGCGTGTGCGCCACCACGCCCAGCTTTAAAGCTATTTTTTTAAACATGAGTTACTAAGACCACACTTTTTAATCCAGCTTTAGATTCAAATCCCAGGACTGAAGCTCACTAGCTGTAGAACCTTGAACACATTAATGAATCTTTGTAAAATAAATCGTATCTTTTTGTTTTGTTTTTGAAATGAAACCAATTTGCTCACTACACTGTAAGCTTAAACATGTGAAGTGCTTAAAGTTTTTTTTTTTTTTTTTGATACAAACACATTTTATTTAAAGAAACTGACATTTTGGAGGTAAAGTTTTTTTAACAATAAGAATTCTGAAAGTAATCACAATCCCTGTATGAAGATTCATTTTATATAATTTTTCAAGCAAAATCTCAATTGCAATGTTTACAGTTCATTTAAATTAAGCAATACTTATGATAATAATCATGTTAAGGACTTTTAAATAATTAAGTGGGTTGCAAGTCACTGTACTTATTATTATTATTTTTTTATTTAAGCAAAGAAAAAAAGAAAAAAAATATATATAACAAAGACAACAAGCAAAAGAGACAAACAAATGAGTAGAGTAAATGCATAACAGTAACACTGCAGGTTTACAAAACCGGATGACAGAAACTTGACAGTGGTTGCAATATTGCGTATCATTATCTTAAAAATGTTACTTACATTAACAGATATAGACATGTAAAATTGATCTAGTCATATGACTATTAATTGTTCTTTCTCAATAACGAATACATTCAGCAGTGTGTTCATTTTGGTTATCTTACATATACATATATACAGGTTTATATCTTTTCCTCTTCCCTTTTCTCTTTCCACCTTTTCCCTTCCCAATTACTTTTGCTCTTTGAGTTGTTATTTACCCTTACATAGTATTTATTATAGATTTTGGATCATATGTAATTTTCCGTTTCTTACACTAGGGAGACAAAATGGTATTTACACATGTGGGTTTGATTTTTCTCACTTATGAGTATGGTCTCAAGTTGTGACCGTTTACTTACAAAAGTCTCAATGCAATCTTTCTTAATAGCTGAGTAGTACTCCATTGTATAAAAATACCACATCTTTTTTATCCATTCTTTGATTGATGGGCATTTGAGTTGTTTCCAAAATCTGGCTATTACAAATTGGGTTGCTATAAACATGGGTGAACAGATATCACTGTGGTATGATGTTTTCAATTCTTCTAGAAAAATGCCCAGAAGAGGGATAGCTGGGTTGAATGGGATCTCTAATCCTAGCTTCTTGAGGAATCTCCACACTGCCTTCCATAGTGGCTGCACCAGTCTACACTCCCACCAACAGTGGAGAAGAGTTCCTTTTTCCCCACAGCCCCTCCAGTATTTGTTTTTGGTTGATTTTTGAATCTTGGCCATTCTTTCTGGAGTGAGATGGAATCTCAGTGTTGTTTTAATTTGCATTTCCCAAATGACCATTGGTGTTGAACATTTTTTCATATATTTATTTGCCATTTGTATTTCTTTCTCTGAGAAGTGTGTATTCATCTCAGATGCCCATTTTTGGATTGGGTCCTTGAATTTTAGAGGCCGGATTCTTTTAATTCTTTATATGTTTTAAATAGAAGTCCTTTGTCTGATGGACAATTGGCTAAGATATTTTCCCATTTCGTGAGTTTTCTTTTGACTCTGTTGGAGATTTCCTTTGACATGCAAAAACTTTTTAGTAAGATGAGATCCCACGTATTGATTCTGGGAAGTGTTTCCCGTGCAATTTGATTTTTGTTCACAAACTGTCTGCCTATTCCTATGTCATCAAGATTTTTACCTACTCTGTCTTCTAGTAAGTTTAGTGTCTCTGTTTTTATATTCAGATCTTTGATCCATTTTTACTCTATTTTAGTGCATGGTGATAAGCATGGATCTAGTTTTAGTTTATGGCATATAGAAAGCCAGTTTCTCCAGCACCATTTGTTAAAGAGGTTGTCTTTCTTCCAATGTACATGTTTGGCCCCTTTGTCAAAGATGAGGTGGCTAAGTGTGTTTGTAGTTGTGGCTGTATCTTCTAATCTATTCCATTGATCTTCAGGTCTGTTTTGATTTCAGTACCATGCTGATTTTATCACAGTAGCTTTATAGTATAGTTTCAAGTCGGGGATTGTGATGCCTCCAGCCTTCCCTTTGTTGCCCAGAATTGCCTCTGCTAGTCTAGGTCTTTTCTGGTTCCAGCTGAATTTCAGGAATGCTTTCTCTAGCTCTGTGAGGTAGGCAGGTGGTATTTTGGGATTGCATTGAATCTGTATAATAGTTTTGGGAGAATGGCCATTTTCACGATGTTTGTTCTTCCTATCCGTGAACAGGGAATATCTTTCCATTTTCTGAAATCTTCTTCGATTTCCTTCTTTAGAGTAATGTGATTTTCACTGTATAGTTCTTTTCCTTCTTTGTTAGGTTGATTCCTAAGTATTTCATTTTTTTGGATGTTATAGTGAAAGGTGTGGTTTCCCTTATTTCTCTCAAAGTGACTGTTGTTTGTGTACAGGAATGCTATTGATTTTTGAGTGTTCACCTTATATCCAGCTACATTACTAAATTTGGTTATTACTTCTAGAAGTCTTCTAATGGATATTTGGGGGCCTTCTATGTAGAGTATCATATCATCTGCAAATAATGATAATTTCACTTCTTCCTTTCCTATCCTTAATCCCTTTATTTCTTTCTCTTATCTAATTGCTCTGGCTAATATTTCCAGAACTATATTGAATAGGAGTGGTGATAATGGACATCCTTGTCTTGTTCCTGATTTTAGGTTGAAAGTATTCAGTTTTTCTCCATTCAGTAAGATGTTGGCTGTTGGTTTATGATATATGGCTTTTATCAGGTTGAGGTAGAGACCATCTATTCCGATTTTCTGTAGGATTTAGATCATGAATGGGTGTGGGATTTTGTTGAAAGCTTTTTCTGCATCTATTGAGATGATCATGTGGTTCTTGTCCTTGGTCCTGTTGATATGGTGTATTACATGTATTGATTTCCATATGTTGAACCATCCCTGCATTCCTGAGATGAATTCCACTTGATCGTGGTGTATAATCTTTCTGATAACTTGCTGTATTCTATTTTATTGAGGATTTTTGCATCTATGTTCATTAGGGAGATTGGCCTGTAATTTTCTTTTTTGGTTGGGTCTTTCTCTGGTTTTGGTATTAGGGTAATACTTGTTTCCAGGAATGAGTTAGGGAGACTTGCTTCCCTTTCGATTTCATCGAAGAGTTTGAGGAGTGTTGGCATTAAGTCTTCCCTAAATTTCTTGTAGAATTCAGCAGTGAATCCATCAAGGGCCGGACTTTTCTTTGTTGGTAGGGTCTTAATTACATTTTCAATTTCATTAGCTGAAATTGGGTTATTCAGCAGCTTTACATCTTCTTGATTCAGCTTTGGTAATTCACAGGTTTCTAGGAATCTGTCCATTTCTTCTGTGTTATCGAATCTATGTGAGTAAAGGTTTTCGAAGTAGGTGTTGATAATCTTCTGTATTTCCACCGGGTCTGTAGTGGTTTCACCCTTTTCATTTCTTATTGCATGAGTCTGAGTTTTTTCTTTCCTCTTCTTGATAAGGTTGGCTAGGGGTTTATCAATTTTATTTATTCTTTCAAAGAACCAACTCTTCAATTCATTAATTCTTTGTATTGTTTTCTTAGTTTCAATTGCATTAATTTCTGCTCTAATCTTAATAATTTCCTTCCTTCTTTGGGCTCTGGACTTGACTTGCTCTTCTTTTTCTAGAAGTTTGAGGTGCAGCATTAGGTTGTTTATGTGTGTTCTTTCCGTTTTCCTGATATGAGAGTTTAGTGCTATAAATTTCCCTCTGAGGACTGCTTTCATTGTATCCCACAGGTTCCAGTAATTTGTATTTGCATGTTCATTTAATTGTAGATATTGTTTAATTTCTTCTTTAACTTCTTCTGTGACCCATTGGTTATTTAGGAGGGTATTATTTAATTTCCATGTGTTTATGTGGTTATTGTAGGTTTTTTTGGCATTCATTTCCAATTTTACTGCGCTGTGGTCAGATAATATGCATGGAATTATTTCAGCTCATTTGCATTTACTTAAGCTTGTTTTGAGGACCAGTATATGATCTATTTTAGAGAATGACCCATGTGCAGCTGAGAAGAATGTGTATTCTGATGTTGATGGGTGGAATACTCAGTATACATCTACTAGGTCCATTTGTTCACAAACTTGATTCAGATCTGCTATTTCTTTGCTGATATTTTGTTTGGTTGATCTGTCTCTCTGTGAAAATGGGATTTTAGGTCCCCTGTTATAACTGTATTATTGTTTATTTGGTTTTTCATGTCTATTAAGAATTGTCTTACATAATTGGGTGCTCCCATATTCGGCGCATATATATTTATGGTTGTAGTCTCTTCCTCTTGAAGTTTTCCCCTAACAAGTATGTAGTGACCTTCTTTATCTCTTTTGATCATTCTTGGTTTGAAGTTTGCATTGTCTGCAAGCATAATAGCTACCCCTGCTTTTTTCTGGGTTCCTGTTGCTTGGAGTATTGTTTTCCAGCCTTTGATTTTTAGTCTGTGAATTTCCTTTTGAGTGAAATGTGTTTCTTGTACACAGCATATTGTTGGGTTTTGTTTCTTAACCCACTCTGCTAGTCTGTTTCTTTTTATTGCTGAATTGAGACCATTTACATTGATTGATAAAACTGATATGTGCTGGCTCATCCCTGTCATGATATCTTTCTTTTGTTGGTTTTCTACATTTTCTGTTTAATTATTTGCCCTGCTTAGTGGTTTCCTTTGGTTGTTGTTCTTAAGATTGTGGCTATCTTTGTCTCTTTCTAGAGTGTCTTTCAGTACTCTTTGTAGTGTTGGTTTGGTGGCCATAAATTTCTTCAGTTGTTCTTTGTCATGAAAGTATCTTATTTCTCCATCAATTTTTAAGTTTTGGTTATGGTTAACTGGGGTTCTGTATACCTCAGTTACCTGTATTTAAGATTCTTTTCTCATGTTTGGAAAGTTTTCTGCTATTATTTCTGTGACTAGTCTTCGCAGGTCATTAGTATTGACCCCTGCTTTTTCATTTATGCCTATTAATCTTATGCTATTTCTCTTGGCATTGTCTTGCAGCTGTTGAATTGTTGTTTCTTGGTTCCTTACTATTTTTAGGAGATCTTTTCTTTCGTGGCCGAGACCTCCCATGCTGTCTTCAAGATCTGAGATTCTATCTTCACCTTCATTTAAGCGGTCTTTCAAACTTGCCATGGAGTTTTTCATTTCCTGCATTTCCCTTTGCATCTGTTTCATACATTCTGTTTGTGTCTTACATTGTTCATTCAAGGTTTCGATCATTTTCTTAAGTTCTTCTATTTTTTATCTTGCTTTTCTTTAGATACACACAACATTTCTTTAAGAATGATTCTCATTTCATTATTTAGCTGAGAGAATATTTCTGATTTGAACTTCTCTATAGTTTCATCAAGCTGTTTCTTTATTGCATTTTCTATCATTTCAGAAAGTCTATTCGTGTGACTCCCACTGTCTTCCATTTCAGTGTCTCTTGGGTTTGTTCTTTGTAGGCTGGGTGACTGAGACTGCCTCTTGGTCTTTTGTTTTGTCATTTTCTTCTAGAACCTATGTGGCTCTGTGTCCTGCGAGGCTGACCCGGCATTCCCCTGAGGGTCGCGCTGAGTGGTGGGTTGCTTCGAGTTGTGGGACCTGATAGAGCTGGATCCTGTAGGCATCAAGGGAGGGCGGCCTCCTGGGGTGTTAAGGTGGAGCCTCTGCCTTAACTGGGTGGATGCCAAGGCCTCCTGGTCCCAGGGAGCTAGGCAGAGTGTACCCCGGAGTGTGATGCCGCCTGGACTCTGGGTCTGTCTGCAAGTTCAGAGCAACAACTGTGCCAGGGCAAGCCTGGACAAGTCCCAGGCCTACAGTGCTGGGTGGGGGTCTGCAAGCTCTGGGATGCTGCACACAGAAGCCGCTTCACTGATGTATGAAGCTCGCGTGCACTCTGCATTCTGGTGGGGGGGGGATCCCAAGCTCTCCAAGGCCCTGCAGCTATGTTGGTCAGTCCCTGAGGAGCAGCTCTGGGGTCCTGGGCTGATCTGGGCTGGGCTGCGTACCTCTCTGTCCTGTGAGGCTGGCCAGGCGTTCCCCTGAGGGTTGTGCTGATTCTTGAGTCGCGCTGAATCTGAAGTGCTTAAAGTTTTGCCTGATGTATACTGGGTACTTTATAAATTACAACAGCTGTTCTCTTTTGAATTATACATAGGAAAGATGTTTTTCAGAACCTTAGTCATTTATTCTTATTTCTGGAGAAATGTAAAACTAGAAGTGAAGACATAACATTAAGTAATATGAAAGAGATCCACAGAGTAGGACTAAGTAGTAGGACAAAGTAATGCTGCTGGTTTTGGAGATTATCTCTAACAATATTAGTTGCTTTCTGAAGATACTAAGTTTGGAGATTTTCTAACGTAATTGTAGTGTGTAGCACACAAAGCAAAACAAAAGTAAAACTAATTCTTTTATGGGGGAGTCCTGGGAATCAAACTCAGGATCTCACACTTGTCAGACAGGCGCTATGCCACTGAAATAAAGCACCAGCTTCCTCACCTCCACTTAGACTAAGTCTATAAAAGGTTCCATTTACTGGCTTTGCTAGCTCTCAGCGAGAGAGCCTTAACTGGAGTATTGAAGTGAAGTCCAGTTTAGTGGAGAGTTTTTGTGGCACATATGTTAAGGATCCCTTAACTTGGAATTGTGTATAGATAAGAAGGCAATCTATTGCAAGGTACTGAACCCATAATCTTGCATAAATTTAAATATACTTGACTAGCCATTGGTTACATAGGATATCCTGTAAAGGACACAAAGGGGACTTGCCTACTCTCTACTACCATACTAACAACCCTGACTAGTGTGGCAGGGTGGTGGCCTCTGTGAGTGTGTGGACTGGATCATCTTGGGCTGTTATACTCTGCTAGTATATTGAGATGCCTGATTCTTGCTTCATGTCCCCAAACCCTGACTATAGGTGGTTTTGAATTTCATGTGTTAAACCCAAGAATTGCTCACTAATATTTTGGTTCCATAAGCAGTAAGTCTTCTGCATCTGTTTTTTCTTACTCAACCAAACCTTTAAACTACTATTGGAAAAAAAAAAAATCAAAAGCCACTAGCTGTCCAGAGTATTGGTTAACAATGTACTTCCCTTTGTTATTCAAACCATTTCCCTTACTACAATCAGACAGCTCCCAATTGTGCCCCAAGGTCATTGTTACTAAGTCTGTGCAACTTCATAATGTGTAGATGATGAAAGAATTAAAGAACCATGTGCGTGTAGTTGGAGAAAACAATCTATATGAGCTTTTCAGTCTTTATTATAGCATTAAACAATGGAATACGAACATCAGCATGACCAGAATACTCTCCTCCTGGAGGCATATCTACATGGGAAAATAAATTAGACTCCCAGTGTAGTTTATTAATTTGTAGTGAGAAATATGTTTACCTAGGGACTACACACATGCATTCACTAGCAGATACATAAAGGGCAATTTTTGCATCATTTATCACTGTTTTCTCAGGTTTCCTTTAAAAGAAATAAATACTAAGATGAATAGATTGGAGTCCCTTTCCTTGGGGGTAACTTTCTTCAAGAAGAAAAACTTGGAGACTGATAAAAAATAATTTGAGAGTATGTTCAATTATTAACACACCACAGTTTTCAAAAAGTCAGGGTGGTAATGCAGGAAAAAAATCTTTATTCTCCTTTTTTTCAGTTTAATAATTGGACTCTGATTTAAATTTTGATATACTTTGTAAGAATAAAAGGTGTTAGGAGGTTGAAGAATATTGAGCATATTATTTGAAAATTTGATTCACACATATATAAAAATAACTTTGTCCTATTCCCTGACATTTTGGATACCCTGTGGTATTTGGACTGGAATATTGTGTCACTTTTCCACTAGAAGGAGAGAAAAAGCTAAAATTCAGTGGGTTTTTGTTTCTTTTGTTTTTGTAATCTTCATTCTTCTGTTCATCTTTCTAAATTTCTCTCCAGTTTCATGCAAATGGCGTGTTAAGGTAGGGCCCTTTGCCTTTGGAAATCTTAGTAGAAAAAAAATGAGGACCAGCAGAGAAAATCCTGAGTTGCTGAAGTCCACTTTTTTTTTTTTTAACCTGATATCAGAATTTATGGGGGCCTTGACATCTCACTTTTGATTCAAGCTGTCTCAGTATGAGATGGAATGATTAATTAAGGATGAAGCATATTTTCCTGGGAAAGTCTTGTCTGAATTCTTTGTTCTTTGGCAGACTACATGGGAGTGAGGGATGGGCAGTGTGTGTTTGTTCTCTGGCCTTTCTCTGAGTCATGGCTGAAAGATATCATTGTGGGAATAAAAGAAGAAACAACAACACATAAGTACTCTTTGGCTACTCATACCTATTATTAAAGGGCTTAATAAATGTTTATTGAAAAGATATGTGAAATAATGGTACTCTTCATGTACTTTGCACATGACTACATGTTTAAAACATGATCATGTCTCAGTCCTACACATTAAGGTGTTATGGACAGGGCTGTAAACTCCCTATCCCTAATCACATGAATTTCTCTTACATGTCTGGTTTCATGTCACCCTGTTCAGACATTTCTACCTTTTAAGTTTGATGTTTGTTTTAACCTTATTTCACCCATTTTAATGATATACTTTTGAATTGGAAGGAGGGAAAGCCTGTCTGAGATCTGCCAAGACCATGGTGACAAGCTACATTGATCACAGAAGTATAAAAAGCATCAATTAGCACATTTTGGCAGTTTATCTTTTTGGACTTAGGGTTTTGAGTTACCTTAAATCAATTTTTTTTCATTACCTATTGCCAAGTCGTGCTGCCACACACATATATTTTTGCTATGTGTGTTTCAGTACAATTGCTACATCAATGTAAATGAAGATGTTGTAGTTTCCTTGAACACTCTTTATATAAAAAGCAGAATGATAATGACATAGTCACCTCCTCTCAGTTCAGAAAAGATGATATGCTACTATAATCATATACGAGAAACTACTGTTTCAGTGATGAATGGAAAATCGGTGACAGCTTGGAAATTAAAGTGAAGACTGCCATTTTTACCCCAGCATCTAATCGTTCTAGTTTTTTTCACCTACAAACAAGTTAAGAAAACCAGTTTTCTTCATGTTGCATTTCAAAATATAGCTTAATTGAGCTCTAACCGCCTAGCACCACTGGTCATATTTGTGATACCAATTACTTGGGACATTTGTTTGTTTTGTTTTAATTTTGAAACATGTGGTGGAACTTTCTACCCTTAGTCATTTTTTGCCATTGTGGGAATTGTCCCTACGTTATGCTTAGCTTTAACTTTATAGAAAATTAAGTTGACTTGTTATGTCATGGTATAGCAATTTCAAGCCTAATCTATTTGTCTGAGGTTTGTCAGATGTAAATTGTATAATAATATCCCTTTTTTTATAATTTACATTTGCTTTTCTTTGCATTTATATTTTAGTTTCTATGAAATCAATGATGCAAGTTTTATGTAGTTTTATAGGTGACAAATTTTAGATGCCGTGTAATTTACAAATACATCCACAAAAACATTATACTAGACCAACTGAACTGGTATCAAGATACTTCAATTATATAGACTACCTTATGGATATCAGTTGTGAATTTGTGAAACTACTTAGCAAAATATTTTCCCAAACTGTGTAGTAAGTTGAAGGAAATACAAAGCTCAACTTCAAGAGATCAACTTTTGAACTGGACTTTGCATCTTCTTGGCTATGTGATTTTAAACACATCATTGAAGGCCCTGGGAACCTCAAACTGGAGAGTTGGGTTCCACCATTAAACTCATATGCTGTGTCTTTTCCATGTATGTCATAGTGCCATAGTTCAGACCTTGAAATAACTCAGTGTGACTTGTGACTTTCTCAATGTTTTTACATGTAAGAAACCACATTTGCTCTCTCCAAAGTAGATGAACACTTTTTAATTTACTTAACACTATTAA
>RJWM01014534.1:0-50282 GCA_004363535.1 Dasyprocta punctata | reverse complement strand
GGAAGGCGTTTACCAGAAAAAGTACTATACTGGCTTGGTGGTGCACCCCTGTAATCCTAGCACTCGGAGACGCAAATGTAAACCTAACCTGGGTGATTTGAGTGGTCCTCCCTAAAAGGGGGTTGGGGTGGCGATGCATCTCACTGTGAACATTTTGCGTTCAATCCCTAGTACCGCACAAAGGATTCGTATAAGCTGCCAGCCATTGACTTAGTCCGGAATACCCGGGTCATTACGTAGGTTTTGAAACCTCTGGGTCGTTCAGACTTGCCGGCCCTCCCTGCGCCGTTTCTTAACTACCAACATCGAGGGAGATAGCGCCACACAATGACCACGCTTCCCAGAGCGGGAAGCGGCCCTTAAGGCCGGTAGCAGGGCGGGTTCGATGACGTCACTTCCATCTTAGTCTTGATTGGCAGCCAGTGGGGTCGGACGCGACCGCAGCTCTGCGGCACTGAGGTGAGTGTGGGTCCCGTCTCGCGTATCCTGCGGAGGACCTTCCAGGTTACCTCGTTCTCCCGTGGCTGCGGGTCGAGTTGGCCTCGTCACCCCTAGACTCTGACAGACTATTCTCCGGTAGTTACCTTCCCGTTCTCCTACACCGGGGTCGTCCTCTTGCTGTGCCCCTCGGGTTCAGCATGCACCTGCGTCAGGGAGGCCCTGATCTCTTCCTGCAGGCAGCGTCTCCGCCTTATTCCCCTCTGTGCTGTTCTCCCTCTTCCCCGCCTCCCTCTCCCCTTCTCCTTACCCCCTTGCATCGCGTCCCCTCCCACCTTCACCCATCCTGCATGCTGCTGGCTTTCAAGGCTTTTCTCCCTCTACAGCCAAATTTTTGATTCTCATTTTCAGCGTCTGAAGCGTTTATATTTGCCCCCATCGTCTTGTGGTTTTTAATCCATATGTAAAAATATTTTTCAAGATTATTTTAAAAGCAAGTACAGAAAATGAAAGAAACATCACAGCGGCTGGGATCGCTAGTTCTCATTTTGCCAAAAAATTTTCCTTTTAAAGAAAGCATTATTAAACCTCGCTTAGGTACAAGGCTCCAGTCCCATCCGTTTCCTAAGAGACATCCTATTCTGACCAATATCCTTTCAGCCCACTATTTCTGTACACATCTACATGTACTATATGTATTCTATATTTGACGATGTTACTTAACCTTATAACTTCATGCTATCTACTTGACGCAGATAAAGTTCATTTTTTGTTTGTTTGGTTTTGTTTTTTGAGACAGGGCCTCACTGTATAGTCCAGGATGGTCTTCAACTCAAGATCTTCCTGTCTCAGCCTCCTAAGTGCTCGAATTACAGGCATGTGTCATCATGCCCAGCCTAATGTAGTTCGTTTCTCACATTAAGGATTTTTTCTTGTGTTCAAGCAGGTGGTGACATCTTTAAATGCATTAGCAAGCAGGATTTTCTGTAAAGCACATACTGAAAATTAGGTCCAATGATAGGCTTGCATGCTGTTAGTTCTACTAGGTAGCATAAGATAGATTTCCAGAACTCTCACCCGCCTACTTGTCCACAGTATTTGGTATTATGAAACATTATGTATTTTCCCAGTCTATAGGGAAAGAGTCTTGTTTCACTATTTCTGTAGTTCATTATGCCTTTTCCTTGAACTTAAAAAATATATTCTGTGTATTTGTCCTCTGTTACATATGCTTACAAATGTCTTTTCACTTTGCAGTTTGTCTTTTTTTTTTTTTTTTGACTGGGAGTCAAACTCAGGACCTTGCGCTTGCCAGGCAGGTGCTTGTGCCACTGAGCTGTACCCCTGGCTGTCTTTTTGTCTTTTTGAGACAGGGTTTTGCTATGCAGTTCAGGCTGGCCTTGAACTCACTTTGTAGCCTAGGCTGGCCTCGAACTTGCTGTAATCCTCCTGCCTCAGCCTTCAGAGTGTTGGGATTATAGGCGTCTGCCACAGTGCTCAGCTATAGTATAGTCTTGTCTTTTCATTGTTTTTCCCCAAGGAGGAAAGATTTATTTTGGCTCTTGTTTCCAGAGGTTTCAGTCCGTGGTGAGGCACAGCAGCAGGACAGGAAGTGCATGGTGGGGCAAGGTTGTTCACTTCATGGCAGTCAGGATGCAGAGAAAACTTGTTTTTCAGTTTCATGATCTTATACAGAAGGTTTTTTTGGATAGAGTCATGTAACACAATCTTTTCCTGTGTAGACTTTTTAAAAAACCTATTTAAATACCACAGAAGACAGATCTAATTTTATTTTTGTATGGAAAAACAGTTATTTTGCCAGGCATAGTGGCACACGCCTGTAATCCAAGCATTTGGGAGGCTGAGGCAGGAGGGTCCTCAGGAATTTAAGGCCAACCTGAACTACAAAGTGAGACCTTGTTTTAAAAAATAAATAAAACAAACAGCAGCAACAATAAAAAACGGTGTGCCTACACCATTTATTGATTAGTATATCTTCCATTGTAAGATATATGTGGATCTCTTCCAATATCTTTTTCCTGTTTCTACCTTTTTTTTTCCTTGAGGCAGGATCTTGTTCTATGTCATTAAGTTGCCCAGGTTGGGCTCAAACTTGTGATACTCCTGCCTCAGCTTCCCAGAGTGCTGGAATTATAGGTGTGTACCACCATGCCCAGCTTCCTCTGGTTCTTTTTGTCACTGCCTTGACTAACCCTGGGTTATTATTCTATAATATGATATTTAGAATCATTATGGTCCCATTTCATGTTGAAAATTTTAGTGTAAATACACAGAATGGATTTAAGCAGATTTGGGATTTTTATGATACTGAGTCCTATTTATGAAAAAAAATTCTTTTTTTGAGACAGGGTCTTGCTAAGTAGTGCAGTCTGACCTAGAATTCACTTATGTACCCCAAGGTGTCTCTGACTTCATGGAGATCCTCCTGCTTCAGCCTCCCAAGTGCTGGGATTATAGGTGTGTGCCACTATGCCCAGTTTTGATTTACCCATAGGCTTTTTAGGTCCTTCAATAAACTTTTGTCCATAGAGTACTTTTTTTCCCCTTAAGACAAGAGTCTCACTATGTTGTCCTGGCTGGTTTTAAATTCCTGGGCTCAAATGATCCACCTGCCTCAGCTTCCTAGGTAACTAGGATTATGGACATACCAGCATGCCTGACTATACATATCTTTTTGTTAAACTTTGTTTTGGTTGCTGTTGTGAATGTCAGTTTTTAGTTTCTGATTGCTAGTACATGGGTGTAGTACTAATTTATCTAACTTTTTACATGGTGATGCTGTTAAATTCTTATCTGAACCCTGGATTGATACTCTTGAATTTTCTGTGTAGGTAATTATATTCTCAAATATTAAAATTACTTTATTTGAAATTCAATGATATTTAGTAATATTGAAATAATATTTTATTTATTCTCTAATAGTGGTGTTTTTGTCTTTTCCTTTGCAATCCTTTTAGCTTGTATTTCCTTTTTCTGAGACTTACTGCACTGGCTTAGATATTGAGTAGCGTCACACAGAGTGAGTGTCCCTGTCTTGTCACTGACTCTCCCTCAGGTGCTTCCACTATGTCATTTCAGAGTTGGTATGAACATAGGTTGAGAGCATGGGACATCAGGGTCCCTGGGTCACACTCTGAGAACTACTGCTGTGTAGTGTCTTATTTTATATCTTGGGGTTTTTTTTTGTTATTGTTGTTCCTAATGGTATTTACATTTCCATCTCTTTTTCTTCCTTTGATATGTTCGTGTATTTTATTAGCATTTTCTTTTTTTTTTATTTAAGAGAAAATGGACACAGAAAAGAAAAACAAAAAGCAAAAGAGACAAACAAAACAACAACAACAAATCCAATACAATAACATTATAGGTTTACAAAGTGAGATGATTAGAATTTGACAGTGGTTGTAATATTGCATATCGTCACCTTCAAAGGGGTTGTTTAGATTAACAGATAAAGACATGTAAAATTATCTAATCATATGAGTATTAACTGTTCTTTTTCGATAACTAATGCATTTAGTAGTATAGTCATTTTAACTATCTTATGTATACCTATATACAAATTTATGTCTTTTTCCTTATCCCTTCTTTCTTTCCTCCTTTCCCCTTGTAATACCTCTTGTTATCTTCAAAATAACTGCCCATACCATCAGGCACAATACAATCAAACAAAATAGTACAGGATAAAACCAATGAAAGACAAAACAATGGAAGTAATACATAGTAAAACAACACTGATAATTATAAAGCCTCATGTTATCTTCTAAGCAGTTGCTTATATCATCAGTCATAATACAATCAAACCAAACTAGGATAAAATCACTCAAAACAAAACAATGAAAGCAATATAGGGTTTCAAAACAAGGTGATCAGATATCAATAATGGCTACCATAATGTGTTTTCTTATCTTTGAAATAGCTGTGTATGCCATCAAATATAATAAAATTAGGCAAACTGAAATAGAATAAGACCAAACTAAACAGCTCAATGAAAACAATACAGGACTTGAATCCCAATGATAGACTGACAGTGGCCACTGCCTGCCCTTTTTAGACGCTTCCTCCCCTTTCATTTTTACAATATGTATTGTGTATTTTGAATCCTACTAACTCCTTTAGTTTTTTTTTGTACTAGGGAGATAACATGATGCTCACCCATGTGGCTCTGGGCCATTTCATCCAGGAACATGATCTTAAGTTGTATTCATTTACCTTGAGGCTTGAGGTTATTTTTCTTTATAGCTGAGTAGCTTTCCATTGGATAAAAATGCTATATCCTTCTTGTCCACTGTGTAGCTAATGGGCAAGCTACCCCCACTTCTTTCTGGTTCCCTGTAACATACAGCATTGTTCTTTCTCCTTTGACTTTCAGTCTATGAACCCCCTTTCGAGTTTAATGTATTTCTTGTATAAAGCATATTGATGGATCCTGTCTCCTGATCCACTCTGCCTGTGTTTCTTTCCATTGGTGGATTGAGGCCATCTACATTAATGGGTAAGGCCTACATGCACTGCCTCATCTCCGCCATGCCATTTTCCTGCCATTGGCTGCCTGCTTTTCCTCTCTACTCAATTGTCTGCCCCGCTCGGCGATATCCCTCTGCCACTGTTTCTGGAGCTGTGGTCTTTTTTATCCCTCTCTCTAAAATGTCCTTCAGTATTCTTGTGAGGTTGGCTTGGTGGTCATAAATTCCTTCAGTTGTTCTTTGTCATGGAAGTATCTTGTTTCTCCGTTAACTTTGAAAGATAGTTTTTCAGGGTACATCAATCTGGGTTGGAAATTGTTTTCTTTTGGGGCTTGAAATACTTCACTCCAAGCTCTTCTTGACCTGATGGTTTGTGTTGAGAAGTTTGTTGTGGTTCTGATGGGTTTTCCTTTGTAGGTGATCTGTTTCTTTTCTCTAACAGCTTTTAATATTCTGTTCTTGTGTTGAATCTCTGGGATCTTGATTATTATATGTCTGGGTGTAGCTTTATTTTGGTTAGAGCTAGCTGGAGTTCTATATGCTTCACTTATCTGAAAGTCACTTCCTTTTCCCAGGCTTGGGAAGTTTTCTGAAATTATTTCTGTAAATAGACTCTTAATTTCATTTGTATTGACCCCTGCTTTTTCACTCACACCTTGTATTCTTAAGTATGTTTCTTTGGGTTGTCTTGCAGCCATTGTGTTGTTACTTCCAGGTTTCTTGTTACTTTTAAGAGATCTTTCCTTTCGCAATCACAAGCTGCAAACCTGTCTTCAAGATTTGAAAGTCTGTCTTCAGTTTCTTTCAAGTGGTTTTGCCAACTTTCATTGGAGTTTTTGATTTCCTGGTTATCTCTTTGAATCTGTTTCATGTGTTCTAAATCTTCTTTGTATTGTTCATTCAAGGTTTCCCTCATTTTCCTATGCTCCATTTTTGCATCTATGTCTCCTTTAGAGTTGCCTAGCAGTTCTTTTATTATGTTTTTCATTTCTTCTTTTAGTTGAGTTAGTATTTCTGTTCTAATTTCTTTTATAACCTCTTGAAGTTGTTTCTTTATGTCAGTTGCCATCACCTCAGAAACTTCAGTTGTGGGACTCCTGATCTCTTCTGCGTTTGCATCTCCTGGACTTGCTCTGCTTGAATTGGAGGCCAGACTGCCTTTTGCATCTTTGTCTTGACATATTCCTGGGTTCTTCTGGGCAAGTGGCTACTGGGGACCCAAGCATTCCTCACATTGGCCGCAATTTCTCTGAAGTGAGACTGGTTCTTCTAGGCAGTGCTGATGATGGATATCTGATGGTTGCCACTGGGGGCGCTGTTACAGCGCTGTCTGCTGCCTTTCCCCAGCCTGTCTTGGCTCCCTGATGGCTGGTACAGTGCACGCAGGGGAAGGGCTGCTGCCCACGAACCTGGGCCAGTGGGCTGGTCTCCTGTGGACTCTATACCACCACCCCTGGAGCACACGTGGAGCCGCCGTCTCCAGACCAAGCCGGTCACCCACAGAGACCCTCCGAGGTGGCCCCTAGAATAAGCGCAGGGGCAGGGCCCAGCTGGGAGTCCCCAGTCCAACTCCAAGATGTCTCCCAGCCAATCTTCCCCTCACACAGGAGGGTGAAGACCTCCGCACTCACAGTTCTCCAGGTCTGCTCCCCCGTCCACTGCCACTCTCCTCTCTTGACAGTGGCCTCCAGGGTCCCTGCCACCGCTGCAGCACCTTGATCATGCATCCCCAGGTTCCAGCAGCTCCTCTCACAAAGTGGGTCCAGCTCCAGGCAGAGGCGCCACAAGCTACCACCTTCTTTGTTTAAGTGTTTCTTTTTACTCTTTCTGTGGGCTTCAGTTCTCGCTTTAGATTCTTCCTGGGTCCAGGGGACCCACTTCCTTCCTTTTTGTCTTCTCCATGTTGCTATATTCCAGCATCTGGATGGTATCTCTCAGGGAGGCTGTTTACTCTGCTGCTTACTATTCCACCATCTTCTTTATTAGCATTTTCAAAGAACCAATGTTGAGATAGTTTTATTTCTTTCAAGTTTGCTGAAACTGGTACGTGGTATTTTTTCTTTCTTTCTTTCTTTCTTTCTTTTTTTTTTTTTTTGTGGCACCAGGGATTGAACTCAGAACCTCGTGCCTGCCAGGCAGGCACTTAAGCCACTGAGCCAAACTTCCAGCCCTAGTTTTTTGAGGCAGGGTCACACTGTGTAGCTCAGACTGGCCTTTCGCCCACGTTGTAGCCCAAGCTGGCCTCAAACTCACAAGGCTCCTCCTACCTCAGCCTCCTGAGTGCTGGGATTAAAGACATGCGCCACCATGCCTGGCTAAGTATTTTTTCTTTTTTTTAAGATACTCAATGCGTATGTTGAAAAAAGTTTGTATTCTCTGTTAAAAGTATGAGATTCTCTACTTGACCCATTCATTTCTGAGAGAAGTATGTAAGAGATCTCATTTCAGAGGAGGATTTATCAGTTCCTCTTTGGTGCATACATATATGTGTAATTAACACAGCATTTTGATGGGATTTTTCATTTATCTATAGTATCTGTTTTTGTTCCTACTAATGATTTTTGCTTTTAATTCTGTTTCAATTGGTATAAGCCAGTAATGGCAAACCTTTTAGAGTTTTCAGTGATACAAACAGCCCTCTGCAGCACGCATGCCATAGGTTTGCCACCACTTGTATGAACATAGCTGACCACATGCAGCTCACTGAAGGGAAGAAGCCAGGTACAGAAGGGCAGAGATTGTGATTTGCTTCAGTTCCTCACAGAACAGGTGATTTAGAGTGGGAAGCCTGGTGTTTCCTGGGCTGGGCTGGCTATAGTGACTAGGAGCTAGAGACATCTGACAACAGATCTTGTTTTTTTTGACCCTGATGCCAATTCTGCATGTGGGCCAGTTTGTGATTGTCCATCAAGCTGTTTACATAGGACTTGTCCACTTTTCAACATAAATTTCCTATTTCAACAAAAAACTTTGGACTACATAGTGAGACTCTGTGTCAAAAGTGGGGGAAGAGGCATGGGACACGTGGAAGACCAACCTGGCCTCCGTTTCTGTATCTCAGGCTGCTTGGTGCTGCCAGAAGCAGCCCTACCTGCAGTCAGGGCTCCTGCCTATCCCTGCTGGGCACTTTCAGGTGTAGACTCTGCTCCCCGCTAGGACTGCCTGCCATACTGACATCCCCTCAGCCCCCTATGGCTCTCCTGGGCTCACTGAGTTGTCTCATTCAGGACAAGAACAATACATGTTTACTTTATGTAACAAAGACAGGGCCTGGGGATCTAGCTCTGTGGTAGAACTTGTCTAGCAAGCTGGAAGCCCTGGGTTTGGTCCTCAGCACCAAAAAAACAAAAAGCAAACAACAACAACAACAAAAAGAAAAACATTAAGGGTTAGAAAAGAGAAAAGATTTTTAAAATTACTACAGAAGGTATAGGGGAAAGACAGTGTATAGACTACAACAAACATAAAGTGAGTATAAGTCCAAATAGATGAGTAAAGTAAGAAATAAGATTAAATTCTCTAGAAGCACAAGAATCTCCAATTAGTTACAATGTACCTATTTTCCATAAAATAAAGTAACACTGGAATGCTGAATATAGTGAAGAGATACCAGCTAAACAGGAATCAAAACTAAAATGAAATTGTTGCCATAGACCTTTTCCTTAAGTGTGTGTGTGTGTGTGTGTGTGTGTGTGTGTGTATGTCTGTGTTACTGCGGATTAAATTTAGGGCCTTCACCCCACACTACATCTCCAGGCCTTTTTTTATTTTGAGATCAGGTCTCAATCAGTCACTTAGTTGTCCAGCTGGGCTGGAAATTACAATCTTGATCCCTCAGTCTCCTGAGTGCAGGGATTGCAGGCATCACCATGGTCAACTTCCACGTGTCCCTTTTTCTTCCCTCAGCACCTTGCGTGACAGGCTCCTGTGCACCGCCCTCGAAGCCCAGCGCACAGGTGATGGCGGCCTGGTTCCCATCTGCCTCGCTCCAGGTGAGTGTTCTCTTTGGAGCGTGAAATTTGTGTCAACCAGGGTTTTCCTTGGCAAACACTGTCAAATATCTGGTCTGGGGTGCTGACATCAGAGGAGGGGTGACTCTGGAGTTCTCTGGCTGTTGCCCTCAGTTTGCTTCCATTCTCTTTGCTCCCGGGTGCCCACCCAGGGCCACTCCAGCGGCTGCAGCAGAGTCCTGTTATTCCAGGCCCGGGTGACCTTCGAGGATGTGGCTGTGCTGCTTTCCCAGGACGAGTGGGGATGTCTGGGCCCTGCACAGAGGGGCCTCTACAGGGATGTCATGCTAGAGACCTACAGGAACCTGGTCTTTCTTGGTAAGGCTCCTGAGCAGCCTTTAGCGTGGGATTGCCCTGGCGTTTAGGATTCAGTAGTAGTTGGATTGGAGCCTCACTCTTTGGGCCCACAGATGGCAGTGCTACCCTGGCAGACCCAGTCGTAGAAAAGGGTGGGTGGTGCAGGGACCCTCCTAAGTAAGCCCACCTTGTCTCTGACCTCTTGCCTCGGGCTGAGACAGGTCCTTGTTTGAAAAGTTTGGCTTCTGGTGCATTGCACTCCAGAGCTCTGTTCCTGGTCTCAGACAACCTCCAGCCTCCTTCCAGCCCCTCCAGAGAGTATCTGGGCTTTCATACCCTCTGCCTGTGCTTCCTGCCCTTGAATCCTCAGAGCAAGGTGGTGCACAACACGGCTCTGTATCCTTGGCACCAACCCCAGGCTCTGTCTCCTTCCCAGGAGCGGGATCTGCAAGTCCCAAGCCTGGGGTGATCTTGCAGCTGGAGCGAGGGGATGAGCCATGGGTCCTGAACACGAAGGAAACTGAGGGGAGAAGGCATCTGAGAGTCAGCCGCTCAGGTGCGTGAGGGAAGTTGCTCCCCCAATTCTGTCACTAAATGAACATTCGTTGGGAGTCATGGTGTCTGGTTAATGGTTCAGGAATTAGAGGGAATTTGCATCAGGATTAGATGGACCAGTTTGGAGTGTGAGCTCTGCTGGTGTCATGGTCAACTTGGTTAGCCTTGGTGCCTTGGCAGAAGATTCTTCAGCAACAGCTTCTAGGAAGGCTGTGGGGACAGTGTGCAGAGGACAGGGAAGGGCATCCCAGGCAGTGCTAGTCTAAGGCGTGGCATGCGTGCAGGCCAGAGTAGTATGAGGGGAGACTTGGGCCTGGGAAACCTCACAGAATCCTGTCCTCAGGGCTGTCCTACACAGAGGGTATGGCAAGGGTGTGTGATGGAGACCATCACTTCATTCCTCGTTTTTTTTTCTACCCGCATCTCAATTAGCTCTCTTGACAACTATAGGCCATTATAGGAAAGTGGCAAAAGACAGATCACTGTGAATTGCACTCTCCGGGACATGGTTGTATTCTGGTATACTCCCTGCCAGGTATGGTGATGAATGCCTGTAATCCCAGCACTCTGAAGGCTGAGTCAGGAGGATCACTGTGAATTCAAGTCTAGCCTGGGCTATATAGTGAGTTCAAGGCCAGCCTGGACTACACAGAGAGACCGTCTCAAAAAAAAAAAAAAATTATTTCCTGTTGTTCCCTTTTGGTGATGACTTTTCCATACCTGTGTACAAGCACCATTTCGTGTGTATGCTAGGCAGTGCTCTACTAGTGAGTTATACCCAGCACCAAGGACTGCTTCTTAATAGCAAAGACCCATGTGACCTGGTGTGCCACTGAATGTGTTTCCACTTTTGTGCACTTTCTGGGGAAGTGTCAGTCAGAAGGTCCCGTCTTCTTTCGCTGCCATGGATAGCTCTAATGACCATGCTTTTGCATGTGTCTGCTCTTGTCCCAGGAAGGCACTTCTGGCTCAAAGGATTTATTTTTCTTTTGTAAATTTGGTTTTTTTTCCTTTGAGCAAAAAAGCAATGGTGAGGTTTATTTGAGAAGCTAAAAGTGAAGAGTGAGGGAGAAACTGGCTCTGCAGAGCAAGCTTGGGCTGAGTAAAAGAGGAAAAAAGCAACATAAGAGAACACCCTGGAGAAAGCTGGGCAGGCTATTGTGAAGAAAAGCCCTAACAGCCAAATTTGTTTATTCAAATATACTTAATAGAAATGAGATGAAACCTCAATGAATTTTTATGACAAACTCACCTCTAGGTTAAAATACAGTGCATGGTCCTAGGAGCCCTTGGGTCCATGTCATTTTTCATTGCTTCCTACATAGATCACAAGAGGCTGCTTTGCTATTTTTGTCTGTTTGTCTGGACTCATGCAGAGAATTTTCTGCTGAGCTATGTCAGAGGTAATTGTGTTTTCCACAGCAGCAATTGGGTCTGTTTTGTTGCCAGTGTTCTATCATACTACTATGCTAGAATTTATTTTCCCTTTTACTTGGAGAGGGCATTTGGTTGTCCCCAGTTTGGGGGTCTTGTGCACATCTCTGTCTGGCACATAGGAGCTGTGTTTCTCATGGGAGTGGAGTTTCTGGGTCATAGGATATGCACTGATCAGCTTTAGGCAATGCTGCCAAACTACCTTTCAGAGTAGCAGCTTGTGTGCATTCCTGCAGCAGCGGACCCCACTAGTTGCAGTCTTGTAGACATGCATGAGCTGCTATGGGTATGCAGTGGGGAGGCTGGACAGGTGTGGAAAGCAATCCTCTAAGGACTGAGAAAGGAAGGTGAAAGTGGCCATCACAAGCCATTTGCCTCTGAGATTCACTGTGTTGGCCACTGGGCTGAATGTTTGGTGGTCAATCTGTCATTTAACTCCATGTTAACTCTTGTCAGAGTGCTTTACGATAGCATCTGGCATATCCTGCTTTTCAGGTGGGGAAACCGAGGCTCAGAAAGGTAGGTTGCCTCAATCATTTGCCCAGGAAGTGGCAGCCAGAGCTGGCCAGTGAGGAATATGGCAGCAGTCTCTGAGGGGCCTTGTAGCAGGACCCTGTGTGGGTGCTTCTCCATGTCCATTTTTGGGGAGTAACTACCAGGAGAGCTCATAGTATACTGGGAAAGGAGGAAGGAAGGGATAGAATTTTGAAGGCATCAGAGAGCTTTCCACGTAGTTGTCTTAAGGTAGCTCCTGGCCTCCAGGGAAAGCCCCAGGAGTAAATGTGCACCACTAAGGAGAGCCGAGGAGACTGGCCTCCATGTGCTATGCCTTCCTTCTGCAGGCTGGCACAAGCGTGGCCCTCTGCCCTCCTAGGGAGGCGGTTGATTTTCCTGCCATTGATTTTTGGGTGGCCTCAGACTCATGTGGTCTTAGTGTCTCTATCAGTTGTTGTCTATGACTTTCCCTCCTTGCTTTGGTTTCTGTGGAGCTGTGAAGGCTTTGTCTTCTTAGGGACAGGTGTCCTACAGTCTCAGGATAAGGGCTTACACTGCCACATGACTGTGGCCCTGGGCAAGGTCTTAAGCCTCTGAGCTCCAGGCTGAATTTCTGCAGGGCTGTTACGACTTTGAAAATGACTGACCTAGTGTCCCCTAGGGTTATCAGCATCTTCATGTCTTCCTTCCATGGTCAGAACAGGTGTTTATTTGGGTGTTTATTTGTTTCAGCTCACGGGACGAGGACTGAGCACACAGAGATGGCTTCAGAGGAGACGTTTGGTGGACGAGAACTGCACCAGCCCATGGGTACTGCTCACCAGAAAGTGGAGCCAGAAGAAGACCATGGCTGTTTCAAGGGGCCAAAGAGGAATTTGAACAAGCTAGTGTGGCAGACAAGCCCTAGCCCAAGCACACTGACCAATGAGGGCAGCCGAGACTCTGGGGGAAGCCTCGGGTTGGGGTTAGGCCCTTTCCCTGATTCGAGGCCTCACAAATGTGATACATGTGAGCAAAGTTTTGAGCAGAGATCGTATCTTAACAACCATAAGCGTGTGCATAGGTCAAAAAAACTAAATACCATTCATAATTCTGGGGAGTTCTTGAAGGCAGACTTAGTTGTTAAGGAAGATCAGAAAATTCCTACTGGGAAAAGGTTGCATTATTGTGGCCACTGTGGGAAGACATTCAGGTATAGTGCTAACCTTATCAAGCACCAGAGGCTTCACAGTGAGGAGAAGCCCTACAAGTGTAGTGAGTGTGGGAAAACCTTCAGCCAGAGCTGCGAGTTCATCAACCACCGAAGGATGCATTCTGGTGAGATTCCCTACCGGTGTGGGGAGTGCGGGAAGACATTCAATCAGAGGCCCAACCTCATGAAGCATCAAAGGATTCACACTGGAGAGAAGCCCTATAAGTGTTCTGAGTGTGGTAAACACTTTAGCGCCTACTCTTCTCTCGTTTATCACCAGAGAATACACACTGGAGAGAAACCCTACAAATGTAATGACTGTGGAAAAGCCTTCAGTGATGGTTCTATCCTTATTCGACATCGACGGACTCATACTGGCGAGAAGCCATTTGAGTGTAAAGAGTGTGGCAAAGGCTTTACTCAGAGTTCCAACCTCATCCAACATCAGAGAATTCACACTGGAGAAAAACCCTACAAATGTAATGCATGTGAGAAAGCCTTCATCCAGAAAACCAAACTTGTTGAACATCAGAGAAGCCACACTGGAGAGAAGCCCTATGAGTGTCACGATTGTGGCAAAGTCTTCAGCCAAAGTACACACCTCATCCAGCACCAGCGGATCCACACAGGGGAGAAGCCCTACAAGTGCAGTGATTGTGGGAAGGCCTTCCACAACAGCTCTAGGCTCATTCACCACCAGCGCTCACACCATGGAGAGAAGCCCTATAAATGTAGTGATTGCAAGAAAGCCTTCAGCCAAAGCACTTACCTGCTTCAACACCGGAGAATCCATACCGGAGAAAAGCCCTACAAGTGCAGTGAATGTGGGAAGGCCTTCCGGCACAGTTCCAACATGTGTCAGCACCAGAGGATCCACCTCCGGAAAGACTTCTCTCCACGGTAGCGGAGGAGCATCTGTGAGGGCAGAGTCCTGGTGTGCATGTCCTCGGGCACCCTGCTAACTGTTCACCCTATTTCCACAGGGTGAAATGGGATTTCTGTCTAATTAAAGAAACCTCTTTCCTTAAACCAAAGGGAGTGCATATTCTTTTTAAAGAAGCAGAAAACTGCACAAAAAAGAGACTTCTGTAGTTTCCCCACTTAGGAAAAGAGGATTCATGCTGCTAATTTGGAATATGTTTCCTTTTAGAAACACTGGTGAGCGTTTTAGGAAGAAAACACTGCCTGGTGTGGTGTTATCTATAGCCCCTGCACTTGGGAGGCTAAGGCAGGAAGACTGCTTGAGCTCAGGAGTTCAAGACCAGCCTGAGTGATATAGTAAGACTTTGTCTCAGAAAAAAAAAAAAAAAAAGAAATGGAAAAGAGAAAGGGAAAACACTCTTATGTATGTCATTGTAACACCTAGTACCTTCACCTTTGCTATTTCTTTAGTGCCAAAAATTTCACACTGTAGAGAACCCCACACATGGCTGTATTTTTTTATATTGTAAATAAAATAAACATTATATCATTCATTCTTCCCTTTCCATTTGACTTAACAGAGTTGATACTGCTTTTTTTATTATGATAAAATATGCATAACAAAATACCACTTTACCCATTTTAAAGTGTACAGCTTGGTGGCATTAAACACATTCATAGTATCCTATAACCATCGTTACTCTCTTTCCAGAACTATTTTATTATCTTAAACAGAAACTCTAACTATTAACTTCTGTTTCCGTTTATCCCAGATGCTGTTAACCTCAATTCTATTTTCTATGAATTTGCCTATTTGGAATCATATGATCTTTTATGTCTAGCTTAGTTCATTTAGCACAATGTTTTCAAGGTTAGACCATGTTATGGCCTATATCAGAATTCCACTCCTCTTCACAGATAAATAATATTCTGCTGTATGTGCCATATCTTATTCATTTATCTGTTGCTGTGAATAATGTTAGAACAAGTGTTGGTGTTCAAGTATATATTTGAGTTCTGTGTTTAAGCACTTTTGGGTAAATAAGAATGAAATTGTTGAATCATATAGCAATTATTTAACTTTCTGAGGAGTAACCCAACTTTTCCCTAACAACTGCACTACCTTAAGTCCCCACAAGGGTTCCAGTTGTTTTTTGTTTTTTTGTTTTTTTCTGTACTGAGGATTGAACTCACAACCTCGTGCCTGCCAGGCAGGCGCTTACACCACTGAGCTAAATCCCCGGCCATATTTTCTGAGACAGGGTCTCACTATGCAGTTCAGGCCAGCCTTGCACTCACGTTGTAGCCCAAGCTGGCCTCGAACTCACAACGCTCCTCCTGCCTCAGCCTCCCAAGTGCTGGGATTAAAGGCATGCACCACCATGCCTGGCAGTGTTCCAGGTTTTTTACATCATCTCCAACATACCTTTTTTTTGATAATAGGCATCCTATTATCATAATACTATTATGAAGTGATATTGTGTTTTTTATTTGCATTTCAACCTAACAGAAAATAATAGTGTGGAACATATTTTCAGGTTTTTCTTGACCATTGTATTTGAAAAAATGTCTATTTGAAACACCTTTTTTATCTTACTGAATTTTTGTTTTAAAACAGGGTCTCACTGAGCGCTAAATTGCTTAGGCTAGGCTTGAGTTTATGCACCTATCTAAATCTCTGAGTGCTGGGTGTGCCCCCACACCTAGCTTTGTCCATTGTGTAATGGAATTTTTTTATTGTTGAATTGTAGAAGTTCTTCATGTATTTTGGCTATGTATTCCTTAACAGATACATGATTTGCAAATATTTTCTCCCATTTGTGTTTTTTTTTTTTTTTTTTTGTACTGGGGATTGAACTCACAACCTTGTGCCTGCCAGACAGGTGCTTAGGCCGCTGAGCTAAATCCCCAGTCCTATTTTTTGAGACAGGGTCTCACTATGTAGTTCAGGCTGGCCTTGAGCTCACTTTGTAGCCCAGGCTGGTCTCAAACTCACAACGCTCCTCCTGCCTCAGCCTCCCGAGTGCTGGGATTAAAGGCGTGCGCCACCACGCCTGGCTTCTGTGTTGTCTTTCGCTTACGATGGCGTCCTTTGATGCACAGAAGTTTCAGTTTTCTTTTTAGTACTGGGAATAGAACCCAGAGCCTTTGCACTGAGCTACATCCTCAGATGCTTTTTATTTTGAGACAGAGTCTCATTGAATTGTCCAGGCTAGTCTTGAGCTCGCAATACCCCTGCCTTATCCTCCAGAGTGCTGGGATTATAGCATGTGCCACTAGGCTCAGCCAGAACTTTTAATTTTGATGAAAGTTGAATTCATCTGTTTGTTCTTTTGTTCCTGTGCTTTGGGTGTCATATGCAAGAAATCATTACCAAGTCAAAGATAATGACACTTTTTCTTCAAAGAATTTTATAGTTGTGGATTTTATAGTTGTGAATATAGTTTATATTTATATGTGTGGTTTTTGGTACATTTTTAGCTGGTCTTCGTATGTGGCATAAAGAAGAGTCTAACTTCGTTCTTTTGAATGTGAGTATTCAGTTTTTCCACCAGTACTTGAACAGACTTTCCAAATTGAATGGTATAATGGTCAGCTTGGGCTGCCACAATAAAATACCACAGATCAGGTGGCCTAAAAAACAGAAATTTATTTCTCATTGTTTTGGAGGCTTGGAAGCCCAAGATCAATGTGCCATCCTATTTGGTTCGTAGTGAGGGTTCTTTTCCTGACTTACTTATAGCTACCTTACTGCCATGTCCTCACGTGGCAGAGAGAGGGAGATATTTGTTATCTCTTCCTTTTATAAAAACAAGTCCCGTTGGATTAGGGCCACATCCTTATGACCTCATTTTATTTTTTAATTTTGAGACAGTGTCTTTCTAAATTCCCCAGGCTGGGCATGAATTTGTGCTCTTCCTGCCTCAACCTTCCCAGAGGGCTAAAATTATAGGAATGTGTTACTATGCCAGGGACCTTATTTAATCTGTACCACCTCCTCACTGGGCCTGTCTCCAAAAATAGTCATATGAATTTGGGGGGATACAAACAGTCCCTAACAAGTATTCTCGACACCCTTGTCAAAGATCAGTTGATCATATATGTGAGGGTTTATTTCTGAGCTCTCTGTTGTAACCCTTTCTGTATACCCATCCTTATGTTAGTATGCCATGGTTTGAATGTGGTTTGTTCCCCAGAGGTTCATGTAGTAGAGGCCTGGTACCCAGTATGGTAGTGTTGAGGAAGTTTACCCTTAAAAATTAGGGCATAGGCAGGGCATGATGTCACATACCTGTAATCCAAGTGCTTGACAGCTGAGGCAGGGGGATAATGGGCAGAGGTTGGAAGAATTTGGAGAAGCAGGCTAGAAAAAGCTGGAATGTTGCAAATAGACTTATAGGAAATTTTGGTGAGGGTTTGTAAGACAAAGAGCTAGAAATTCTTCCGAGATTGGTTGAATGGACAAGATCAAAATGGTGATGGAAATGACCATCCTATTGGAAACTGGAATAAAGGCTACTTTGTCACACCAATGCAAAGAACTTTGCTACTATGTTGTATTTGTGCCCTACAGCTTTATGGAGGGTCAAATTTCAGAGTGATAAAAAGCTGAAGGACTTTTTTTTCTTTTCTTTTTTTTTTTTTTTTTTTTTTTTTTTTGTGGCACCGGGGATCGAACTCATAGCCTCACGCCTGCCAGACAGGCGCTTAAGCCATTGAGCCAAACTCCCAGTCCTAGTTTTTTTTTTTGAGGCAGGGTCACACTATGTAGCTCTGGCCGGCCTTGCGCTCACGTTGTAGCACAAGTGGCCCTTGAACTCACAATGCTCCCCCAGCTCAGCCTCCCGAGTGCTGGGATTAAAGGCGTGTGCCACCATGCCCGGCGCTGAAGGACTTTTTGAACAGCAAAATATTCATGGAACGGTTTTGGTTTTTTGTCTTTTTTAAATTTTATTTTAAAGAGGATAAAACCAAGGAAACTAAAACCATAAAACCAATTAAAACAAACCAGTGTAAGTGATACAGGACTTCAAAGCAATACAAAATCAACAATAATTACCAAAATGCCTCTTGTCGTCTTCAAAATAGCTGCAGATACCTTCAGACATAGTAAAAATCAAACAGAACAGAATAGGACCGATAAAAACAAAACAATGAATGCAATAAAGGACTTCAAAGCAAGACAATAGTAAATCCAAAATGACTACCATAATATATCTTGCTATCTTTGAAATATTGCTGATGCCATCAGATATAACAAAATCAAGCAGAACAAAATCCAACTCAACAAAATAATGAAAATAATACAGGACTTCAAAACAAGACAATATGGAATCAACAATGGCTACCACCCTCAGAAGGAGATGCCCCCTAGATGCCGTACTGTGTACTGCTATCCTTTGAACAGATGATCAGACCACTGACCTTCCAAAGCACCAAAAACACCACAAGCATCAAACTGCATTTCACCTCAATACCTAACATTGCAGCCTGTGTTTCTCCAGATCAGCTAGTTGCTTTCTGGGGGTGGAGGGGGTGCAGAGTTGGTTCTTCTTGTTTGCCAGCCTGTATGCCGGAAGGGGCTGGGGTCTGGCTGTTCCCCTGCTGGTGGCAGCCCGCACATGGCGCTGGTTCACAGGGAGGGCTTGCTTCTTAGTGAATCCTTGTTCTCTCCTCTGGCAGTCTTCGAATGGTGCTGACTCACAGGGAAAGGCTTGGGTCTGGCTGCTCCTCACCGGTGGTAGCCCACGCATGGCCTGTTTTTTTGCCTTTTTTGGGACAGGATTTCACTATGCAGTTCAAACTGGCCTTGAACTCAGTTTGGGGCCCAGGCTGCCCTTGAACTTGCTATGCCTCAGCGTCTTGAGTGCTTGGATTATGGGTGTGCACCACCACTCCTGGCTTTCATATTGCTATTTGGTGACTTTGGTTTATACTCAGATTCAGGGGCAAGACGAAGCAGAATGGAAAGATTTGGAGAATTCAAAGCCTAGCCAGAAGATTTTTAAAAATTAAAAAAAACACTTAAGGCTGTGGCTCAGCAATATTTGTGAAAAAAATTACTACAGGTAGAAGGACAACAGGCCCCTGTGTATCCAGGCAAAGATAGCTGCTGGGCATTTCAGAATCTGCAAGTCTACCTCTCATTTCACAGGGCCAAAGGTCTAGAGGACTGAATATTTTGGGGAAACAAATCTGGAGGAGTCTTCGCAGGTTCACTGCCCAGGGATGCCTTGGGATTCATCTTCTGTGTTCAGGTGAAGTGTGCTGTAACTGTAGTTCAGTTGAATCTAGTATGTCTTTTTTTAAAAATCAGACTTTATCGGTACATTTTAGTTATACATAATGATCACATTCATTATGGAGAATTTGTACCTGTACATGATATAACTTGTTTTTTTTTTTCTGACTCCTCTACTACCTTTTAAAAACTTCGTTTGCATTTTTCCCTCCTTTTCTCATTATTTTTTGGGGGGTGGGTCTAGTATGTCTAAGGCCACCACTCTGCAGGGAGCAATCAGCAGACCTTGTTGCATCTAGGTGGTGCTGACTGGGCTTGCATGCAGATGCAAGAGGTATGCGGTCATAGTGCTCCCACTGAAATGTTAGAGCAAAGCCTGGGAGGAGAGGCAGAGGCTCGTATTTTAGATTGAAGCTGCTTCAGAGAATCTTCACAGAGGTATCCAGTTGAGCCATGGGAGTAGGACTGCTGCTCTTGAAACCCCAGAGAGGTAAATTCATTGGCAGCGTGCAAAGCCAACCAGGGAAAGCCCAAGGTGCTGGACCCCAGCCTGCCAGCCATCTGAGTTGTAGCCAGCACGCTCTTGGGCATAGGACTGCTTGAGGCCTTGGGCACCCATCCCTACCCCAGCATGCACAGGATGCCTGATATGAAACTTTTAAAATTGAATGTTTGCCCTCCTGTGCTTTGATCTTGGTGGGAGCCTGTGACACTTTCAGTTCGCATACACCTAGAAATGTTTACTCTGTCCTTGTTTCACTGTCATGTCTTAGAAGTATGTGCCTTGTTTTTTTTTTTTTTTTTTTTTTTTTTGTGGCACCGGGGATTGAACTCACAACCTCGCGCCTGCCAGGGCAGGCACTTAAGGCACTGAGCCAAACTCCCGGCCCTGGTTTTTTGAGGCAGGGTCGCACTATGTAGCTCAGGCCGGCCTTGTGCTCGCGTTGTAGCCCAAGCCGGCCTCGAACTCACAACGCTCCACCTACCTCAGCCTCCCAAGTGCTGGGATTAAAGGCGTGCGCCACCACGCCTGGCTTGTGCCTTGTTTTTAATTTTACAGGTTCACAACTGGAAAGAGTCTCCCTTGAATCTCAAATGAGACTTTAGACTTGAACTTTTGAGCAGTACTGGAACGAGTTAAAATCTTGGGACTAATGAGCTTGGAACTAATGAGGACAAAATGATTTCATTCCTTGGAGGAATGTTAAGATTTAGATGTGTTTGTTACTCAGACCTTTATGTGCTGGGGGCTCAGTACACAATGTATCAGTGTTGAGGTATATCTAGAGCCTTTAGTAGGGGTTTAGTGGAAGGCGATTAGGCCAAGGGGTGCTGCCCTTGAAAGGGATTAATGTAGGTCTTGTGGGACTGGATTAAGTCTCTTGAGAATGAGTTGGGAGAAGGGAGCCTGGTCCCTCCTCTGAATTCTGCATGTGCTCCTGCCACTGTGATACCGTCTGCCATGAGGACCTCACCAGAGCCAAGAAGTATGTTGGTGTCATGCTTTTGAATCTTTAGAACTGTGAATGAATAAATCTCTATTAAGTAAAGTGTACAGCCTCAGGTGTTTTGTTATAGAAACCCAAAATGAACACACAGCCACACTGTTTTGATTATTATAGCTTTGTAATATGTTTGAAATCAGCAAGAGTGATTTGTTCCTTCTCAAGATTGTTTTCTGGCTATTTGGTGCCCTCAAGATTTCATATGAAGTTAGGATGGATTTATCTGTGTCTGCAAAAAAATGTCATTGGGCCGGGCGTGGTGGCGCACGCCTTTAATCCCAGCACTCGGGAGGCTGAGGTAGGCGGAGCGTTGTGAGTTCGAGGCCGGCTTGGGCTACAACGTGGTGCAAGGCCGACCTGAGCTACATAGTGCGACCCTGCCTCAAAAAACCAGGGCCGGGAGTTTGGCTCAGTGGCTTAAGTGCCTGCCCTGGCAGGCGCAAGGCTGTGAGTTCAATTCCCGGTGCCGCAAAAAAAAAAAAAAAAAAAAAAAAAAAAATGTCATTGGGTGACATAAGCACCTGCCTGGCAAGCATGAGGTCATGAGTTCAGTCCCTGGGTTCCAAAGCAAACACACGAACAACCCCAAAGATTCAAAAAAATGTCATTGGATAGTATAATTACTCTAACAACATTAGGACTTCCAATCTGTGAGCACAAAGTGTTTCCATTTGTTTATGTGCTCTTAAACATCTTTCAGTGACCTTTTGTAGCTTCCAACTACAAAAGTGAATCTTTCGCCTCAGTTAAATTTATTCCTATTTTATTCATTTTAATGCTACCATGAATGGAATTATTTTCTTGATTTCCTTTTTGGATTGTTCACTGGCAATGTATAGGAATGGTTTTTATGTCTTGGTTTTATATCCTGAAAACTTCGATGAATTCATTTTTAAGCTCTTACGGGTTTCCTTTTTTAAAAATTTATTTATTTATTTGGTACTGGGGATCGAACTCACAAACTTGTGCCTGCCAGGCAGGGACTTAAGCCACTGAACTAAATTCCTGACTCTGTTTTTTGGTTTTTTTTTTTTGAGATAAGGTCTCACTATTAGTTCAGGCTGGCCTTGAATTTACGGCAGTTCTCCTGCCTCAGCTTCCCAAGTGCTGAAATTACAGGCATGTCTCACCACGCCCAGCTATAGGTTTCTTTGTGTGTGTGTGCAGATCTTTAGGGTTCCATGCATATAAAATCATGCTAACTGTGACCTGAGATAATTTTACTTCTATCCCAATTTGGATGCCTTATGTTTCTTTTTCTTTCCTATCTTCTCTGGCTGGAACTTTCACTACTGTGTAGAACAGAAATAGCAAAAGTGCGCATCCTTATCCTGTTCCAGATTTTTTTTTTTTTTGAGGTAAGGTCTTGTTTTGCACTGAACACTGACCTTAAGCTCACTGTGTGGCCCAGGCTGGCCTTTAACTCATGATGACTTTCCCGCTTACATGCTGGGATTACAGCCATATGTCACCATGCTTAGCATTTTCTTCTTTTTTAATGTATTTGTTTATAGCTATAAAATTTTCCTCTAATTATTACTTTAGATTTTGGTATATTGTATTTTCATTATTATTTGTCACTAGGTATTTTCTATATTCCTTTGTCCTTTCTTTTTTTCTTTCTTTTCTTTTTTTTGTACCGGGAATTGAACTAATGACCTTGTGCTTGCCAGGCAGGCACTTACACCACTGAGCTAAATCCCTGGCCCCTTTATCATTTCTTCTTTAACTCATGCATTATATTAGTGTGTTGCTTTTTTATTTCCTTCCTATTGATTTCTAGCTTTATTGCAGTCTGATCAAAAAAGATACTTTAAATTCTTTTATATTTATTAAGACTTTGAGGGGGATATACTGGAAATTAAACCCAGTGTTGTTACACTGAGCTACATCCCTAGCCTTTTTTAATTTTTATTTGGAGATAGGAACTTGCTAAGTTGCCCTAACTGGTCTTGAACTTGCAATTCTCCTGTCTTAGCTTCCCAGGGTACTGGGATTACAGGCAAGTGTCACCATGCTCAGCTATTAACACTTGTTTTGTGGCCTATCATATGGTCTAATTTGGAGAATGTTCTGTACTATATGTGCTAAAACGTGTATTTTACTCTTTTGGGTAGATTCTGGTTTATAATGTTTTTAAAGATTTTAATTAAAAAAGATTTTAATTTCATTGTTATTTCCTATTTGAGGGTTGTTGTTGTTGTTTTTGGTGGTACTGGGGGTTGAACTCAGGGCCTTGTGCATGCTAGGCAAGCACTGTACCACTGAGCGACATCCTCAGCTCTCCTATTTGTTATTGAAAACTCCAACTATTATTGTAAAGCTGTCCATTCATCTCAGATTTGCCATTTTTACCTTATGTATTTTGGGTCTCTGCTGTTAGGGTTGCACATGCTTATAATTGCTGTATCCTCTTGCTATATCAAACCTTTTATCAATGTATAATGTATTGTCTTACACTTTTTTGTTTTAATGTCTATTATATCTGATAATATAGCCATTCTAGCTTGCTTCTGATTACCATTTACGTGAAGTGTTTTTTTCATCCTTTTACTTTCAACTTCTTTTTGTCCTTGTATCTGAAGAGAGGCATTCACAGACAGCATATAGCTGGATCCTGATTTTTTTTTTTTTTTTTTTTTTGGTCTTTTTGAGACAGGGTCTCACTATGAAGTTCAGGCTTGCCTTGGGATCATTTTGTCGCCAAGGCTGCTCTTGAATTTGCAATGATCCTCCCCTGGCTTATCCTCCCAAGTGCTGGGATTACAGGAGTGTGCCACCATGCCCGGCTTGGATCCTGATTTTTTTTATCCAGGCTATCAATATCTGTTTTTCAAAAGGATAATCTACTTATATTTTATATGCTTACTGATAAAGGATTTATTCCTAGATGCTTTTTATTTTTCTTTTTTGGTTCCTCAATCTTTCCCTTCCTTCCCTTTTTGTTTTGAGACAGGATCTTGCTGTGTAGCCCAGGCTACATTAGCAAATTATTGAACCTGAGGGTGATCTGGGTGATGCACAAACTTGCGACTAGTCCCAGTAGTGAAGGCAGTTTTGGGACCCATGAACTTCATGTCACCAGTTTCTCAGCTCAGAAACTTATAAGCATAAAATATAAAGTGCTCCCCAAATTTGCCCAAGTGGGCCAAGATATAGTCCCCAGACTTTTGGTGCTCTCAGTACTGCTCCAAAGTTATTCTGTGCCCCAGGGCAAATTCAATTCCCAGACAAGACCCTTCTGGTCTCTACCACCGCTGGTTTGCGCTAAGTGGCCTTTGTGGCCTAAGCTCCCCAGCCTGCCTTCTAGGAGTGTCTTTTCTTGAGACTGGTGCCTGCCCAGCTGAACCCTTGTAGGCTATCAACATCCTTCAGAGTAGGGTGGGTCACACCACTCCTTTAGGAGCTGACATATTTCATATGTTTTGTGATTGGCACCTGAGCCTTTTCTGAGCTTCCAACAGTGGTCTTTTTCTTGATTTGGAATTGCTTGCTCAGGTCCTGTGGTCACTGATGTATAAGATCTTTATGCCAAAGTTATTGATTTTGGCTGGGCGTGGTGGTGCACACCTGTAATCTCAGCATTTGGGAGGCTGAGGCAGGAGGGTTGCTATGAGTTTATGGCCAGCATGGGCTACGAAGTGAGTTCTAGGTCAGCCTGAACTGCATAGTGAAACCCTGTCTCAAAAAGACAAACAAAAAAAGGTACTGATCTTTCTTCAGCCCAAATATTTGTTACAGCCATTGCTTTTTATTAGAAAATACCAGATTATATAAAGTACAAAAAAATTTTTTTAAATGAATTCCAGATGGACTAAAGTATTTCCCAAAGTAAGAAAAATCTAAAGAAGATAGTGTATCAAATTCTTGATATTACAAAAAATTCTTGGTAGCCATTTGAAGAAATAACATAAAGATTTAAATACATAATATAAAGATTTCTGAGTAAAAAAATAAAATATCCAAAATAAGACTGGAATGATTTTGACAGAACTGGGAGATCATAGCTGAGAAGGCCATCATCAGCATGAAGGAGGGCCCAAAGCTCATTCTGGCCTCCAGTATCACATACCCCAAGGCTAACTGCTCCTGTATTCCAGTCAGCCATGTGCTTCCACCTACCTCTAGGAGAGGAGAAAGTGTGGCAAGAACATGGAGCTTGGGAATCCTGCCCACGTGAAGGGCATTGACGCCCACTTTCCAGCTTTAGATGACTTTACTGAGTCTAAGGCCCACCTTCGGGTCACATGCAGTCCGACACAGCAAGAACAAGCAGGAATATACTAAGCACACTTTGCAGGAAGATACTAAGCACTCTTTGTCTAAGAAGGCAGGCAGTCCAACTATACATTTTGGAAAGTTCCTTGAAAACCTAGGTTGTTGGAAAATTTAGCAATCCAACACATTTGTACTATGTGATTTGAATTACCTTACGGTAAATACATTCCAAACAAATATTCCAGTATGATAAATTTAATTAAACTTACTGTTACCTTGAGTGGAACACGACTTTATTCTTTTACATGTTTAGAAATTGTGTTCTGAATAGCAGTGGGTTCTGAACCACAGACATAGATGAGGATGGTGGACTCAATCAAACATGGTTGGCAGCTTTGCTCCATGGGCAATTTATGAGGTAACACACAATGGTTCCATTTCCTTTCTAAAATAACATCCCAGTGATCTCAGGCTCTCAAGTCACCTCTCTGAGGTGCCAGCTCAGCAATCTCAGCTGCATTTAAGCCTCAGTGAGCTCAGCTTTGTGTATTTTACCTGATTGATCTTTCTCTCTGAAGAAAAAACTGCATGATCACATCTTGACTCCAAAGTTACACTGCAGTGGCCTCAGCTCTTTTCAGTAATATATCATGGACCTCAGCTTTTTCTCTTAAGCAGTCTCTGATCACTGCTCTTAGGTAACACCCCAGAGCCCTTTGTCAGTCATTTTCCTTCCTCTGGAGCTTCACCTTAGTGAGCTCAACTTTCTGAAGTCACCTCAGCAATCTGAGTTCTCTTCATTTAAGCTCAGCACACTAGTGATGTCCGTTCCTCTCTGAAGCAACACCACAATGACCTCATTTTCTTCCTTCAGTGATACTTCTAATCTCAGCTCTTCTCCAAAGTCACACTCAGTACTCTCTTGTCTTCTGTGAAGTAAAACTCCTTTTTCAGCACATCAGGTGTGTTTTCTCTGAAGTTAATACCTCAGTGTTGTCATCTCTTACCAGTGCCTACACAGAGGGTGAAATAAGCTTTTGTCTCCATCATGGTGTATCACTGAGGACTTACAGATCAACACCCTAGAGCAGTGGTCGTGAACCTGTGGCACACACGCCATAGCATCATTGAAAGCTCTAAAAGGTTCACCATCACTGCCCTAGAGCTTATTTTGAGAGACGACAGAGAGAGAACACCATTCTCTAATGGCTTACGTTTAGGTTCTGAAAAGGCTTGAATGCAATCCAATACTTGTTTCCTTTGCAGCTGGCTGCTACTAGAAATGTCTGTGGCATAAATTCACCTATAAGGACTGTATCTTTAAAACTAAGCAAATAGCCGGGCGTGGTGGCGCACACCTTTAATCCCAGCACTCAAAAGAGGCTGAGGTAGGCGGAGCATTGTGAGTTAGAGGCCTGGCTTGGGCTACAGCGTGAGTGCAAAATGGGCCTAAGCTACATAGTGTGACCCTGCCTCAAAAAACCAGGGCCAGGAGTTTGGCTCAGTGACTTAAGTGCCTGTCTGGCAGGCACGAGGTTGTGAGTTCAATCCCTGGTGCTGCAAAAAAAAAAAACTAAGCAAATAATTTTGAGCAAATACAAACAGCGGGGGTTGGGGGGCATTGAGACAGTCTTGTCATGCAATGCAGGCTGTCTTGAATTCATTATTATAGCCCAGGCTTGGCCTCACTCAGTGAGCCTCCTTCCTCAGCCTCTAAAGTGCTGAGATTACAGGTGTGCACCACCACACCTGGCAGAAATTTTTTTATTATGAGTAACCTAGATTCATCACAGTATACCAGACCCTTGAAACAAGAGTTAAAAAAAAATCCCCTCAAGTAAACTTTTTTTGTTTTGTTTTTTGAGATAAGGTCTCGTCATGTAGTTCAGGTTGGCCTTGAACTCACTATGTAGCCCAGTGATCCTCCTGCTTCAACCTCCCAAGTGCTGGGATTGCAGGCGTGAGCCATCACACCTGGCTCAAGATAGTAGACTCTTAAGAGTAGTCAAAAAGAGCTGGGTTTAAGAATTTTGTTTTAAAAGTATGGATCAAAGACTTATCTCTTTAGTATTTTCTTGGAAATACCATAAGCTGTGAAGAGGCACCACTTTGTGTGAGCTCCTATCTTATGCCTGCTTGGGTTTTGCAGGCCCTAGATATTCCATGATCTCCAAGGTGCAGAATCTTCAGGTCATAAGGACAGACTTTCAGGAAAATACCCATTTTTGAGTTGAATTTTTATTGAAGTGTTAGGACATTCCTTCTAATCCTGACTGAAGTTAAAGCACCAGATAAAAGGTTTTCTAAATTTATGACACTTGTCACTAATGTATCTTTAAACTTTTTTTTTCTTTAATATAAAACAGGTATTTCCATGCACTTAGACTTTTTAGCTATTTCACATGGTGATAGTTGACAATATTTTTAAAAATATCACTTTATCCACACAGCACTTTAGTGTTTTTACAGAGTACTGAAAATAGCACAACATTCTAAGTTTAAGCACAATTATTAGGATGGTCAGTTGTATTTAGGAGAGGCAGGCAGGTTCTAAGGAAAAGAACTTTATTTGGAATGTAAGTTTTATTGAGACAACAGTCCTTACACTTTCCTTAGTTACTTCAAATAATGTTAAAGAAATGAAGAATTATGGCTATCTTTATCAATATTCACTACAAATGTACCATTACCCTCCTATGTAACTTCAAGATGTTGCAGAAGATAATGAAGTTCTGCCTTTCTTTGTGAGCACACAGTACTGGACCACTCAGCATGTCTTGCAGAGCTAACAAGGTCCCTGGCAGGGAGGCTGCCTGTGCCTCTTGTAGTTTCCACGCATGCAGGTGCTTGTCAGGGCTGCCCTCGGGTCACAGCTTCCTGTGCACCTTCTGGTGCTGGATCAGGTGCCCGTGCTGGTTGAAGGCGCGCCCACACTCGCCACACTCATAGGGCTTCTCCCCGGTGTGGATGCGCTGGTGCTGGATGAGCACTGAGTACTGGCTGAAGGCCTTGCCACAGCTGTTGCACTCATAAGGCTTCTCGCCTGTGTGAGTCCTCAGGTGCACAATCAGAGTCGCCTTCAGGCTAAAGGCCTTCCCGCATTCTGTGCACTGGAAGGGCTTCTCACCTGTGTGGATTCTCTCATGTTGGATCAGAGAGCGGCGTGCGCTGAAGGCGTGCCCACACTCGTTGCACACGTAGGGTTTCTCCCCAGTGTGAACCCTCTGATGCTGGATCAGGTGCGAGTGCTGCACGAAAGCCTTGCCGCACTCATAGCACGCGTACGGCTTCTCCTCCGTGTGGATGCGCTCATGGTTCATCAGCGTGGAGCGGTGGCTGAAGGTCTTCCCGCACTCGCTGCACTCATAGGGCTTTTCTCCAGTGTGCACGTTGTGGTGCTGGATGAGGACAGAGCGGTCACTGAAGGCTTTGCCGCACTCGCTGCACGTGTAAGGCTTCTCCCCAGTGTGGCTCCGCTGGTGCTGCAGCAGAGTCCGCTTCACGCTGAAGGTCTTCCCGCACTCAGCGCACTGGTGGGGCTTCTCCCCCGTGTGCACCCTCTGGTGGCTCCTCAGGACCGTGCTGTGGTTGAAGGCCTTCCCACATAAGGGGCACACATAGGGCCTCTCCCCTGTATGGATGCGCTGGTGCTGAATGAGGTGTGACAGCTGAGTAAAGGCTTTCCGACACTCCAGGCACTCGTGGGGCTTCTCCCCTGTGTGGATCTTGTGGTGCTGAGCGAGGTCTGAGCTCACTCTGAAGGCTTTCCCACACTCGTTACACTCATAGGGCTTCTCCCCGGTGTGGATTCTCCTGTGTTTGCTAAGGACTGAGCTTTGGCTGAAGGCCTTCCCACATACACTGCACACATAGGGCTTCTCACCAGTGTGGATTCGTTGATGCTGAAGGAGATGGGAGCTCCGCCCAAAGCACTTCCCACACTCGATGCATATGAAGGGTCTGTCCCCATTAGGAACTGCCTGGTGCTGAGTGAGTGCCTCCTTTCCCTTAGGGCCCCGAGCTTCATGCTGGCCAGCAGGGCTGGGACTCAGGCAGAAGCTCCGTTTGGTGTTATATTCTTGATCAATCTCCCCTAAAGATGTTTTCCCCAGACCTGGTGTTACCTCTTCTGAAATTAATGGCTTTAGGCTCAAGTCGGTGTTCAGGTTCTCTTCCTTGGTTTTGCATTCTGAAACAACAAATCCAAAATGAAAATGTTAACACTACTCAAAATTGTGGAGTACAGCCTTGAAGCTGGCTCTGCCAAGTAAGGGGAGGAATCAGACACGGGATTTCCACACAGGGATGCATCAAGACTAACAGGAGGTTAGAGAGGAAGGGGTCGTCTGCAGTCTGAGCTGATGCTCCTCTGCACACAGGCACAAGGCAGAGGGGACACGGCCCAGAGCCCTCCCTGGAGCTGTCCCATGGGGACTGAGCTTCAAGAGGCCATGTGGAACAGCAGGAAACACGAGACCAGGCAAGATCAGCAGAGCACTACTAAGCAGCATGTGAGCAGTGAAGCCCAGCCTGTGTGGGCCGGGGCAGTCTGAGCATGTATGAGCAGACCAGAGAGATGCCATCCTGGGCCCAATGGATTCAAATGTGGGGAATGTTGCTGTGACCTCTTTGTGAAAGTAACTTCATGTGGAGCCTGCACTGGGGGCAGGAGACACAGAGGGATGAGGTGGGAATATGCTGCCAACTTCAGACTAGAGAGAGGTCTGTAGGGGCACAGTGTGACAGAAAAGACCAGGGTGGAGACACTTTTGGAACTGAGCCACAGATTCTATGGATTGGGTGGGTGGGATTGAGGGGTGCTGAGGACAGCATGCTTAATAGCTTAGAGACAGCTGTTGAGACTGAAGATGCCACACACACGAAGACTTCCTGTGAAGACAGCTGCTGTGTTGGGAGCCACAAACATCGTGGCTCTTCTCCATAGATCTCCCTCCCTTGGAGGGTTGAGGCTGCAGAAAGGGAAGACAGACACTTGCCTGGCCCCTACTCTATGGAACGTAAGTTGGAAATCACCAGGGAGGAAAATAAATTTGTCATCCTGGAGGCACTGCTAACAGTCACTGTGGCTGGAAGAAAAGAAAAACACCCTGCACCTCAGGAAGCAATCACGGATCCACTCGGAGGTCTGCCACAACCAGGGAAAGACCAGGTGCGCAGAGGAGGTCTTGGCCCTGAAAAGCAGTAACACGGCACGTGCTGAGTGAAGATGGGCCAGAGCAGCACAGCTCTACCTGCCTTGCGCTTCCTGAGGCCAGCAAGCCCTAGGGGACATGCAACAGCAGCCTGCAAAGAGGACAGGGTGGAAACAGGAGACCTCGTCAGGTGACACACACCGTTAAGGACAGAGTCCTACCCGAAGTACAGGAAACTATTAGAGAAACTGGACTCTGTTTTTTGGCAATGCATACAAAGTAATTACAACAACAAAATCCAAACCCAGCCCAGCTCTGGATTGGACTGGTTCATGTTTACGTATCAACTGCCCAGCACGAGAGGCTACATTTCCAGATGCACAGGCCATTTACTATTTGCCTCATCTCTATGTCGTATAGTGATGGCTGACCTTCAATAAAAAAATCACAAGATCCTCAGCTTTCTTTTTCCTTTGAAAAAGAGAACAAAATATAACAGTCAAGCCGCACATCAACTAAAGGACCAGACTTGTCCTGTATGTTGGTACAACATGTATTATCAGATGAGGAATTTTGGCACAGGGATGTAAGAAGAGTCCAACTGAAATGCTAGATACAAAAACAAAACAAAAGCAGTGTCTTGGTTACTTTTCTCTTATTGCTGGGACAAAATACCCAACACCCAAAATTAAAGAACGAAAGGTTTACTCAGCTCACAGTTTGTGCAGGTTTCAGTCCATAATTAGCCAGCTCCGAGGCAGAGTGGCATGGCACAGGGGCAACTGTTCATGGCGGTGGAAAACAGCAAAAGCAACAAAAACAAAAAGGGAGGAACATGAGAAAAGACTCTTTCTGTCCCTGATATTGTATGTAGGCCACATCTAGCCTAGGGTGGGTGTAGGACTCACACATAATCCTAGCATTGGACCATGAACAATCACAGATTCTAGAAGTTTGCCCCAGTGCCTGTATGAGGCTTTGGGGGGGACATCCAGACAAAAACCATAACAAGCATTGCCAAGAAAAAAGAATGCCTTTGACTTGTTCATCAGTAGATCCAACTCAGCTGAGGAAGTATTAGCAACCTTGAAAACAACAGATATTACCCAATCTGGGACTAGGATTGAGCACTTGCCTAACTTGTGTGAGGCCCAGGGTTCAATCCCCAGCACTGCAAAACCAAAAGAAACCAACCCAACCCAACCCAACCCAACCCAACCCAACCAGCCCTGAGACTCTAGTAAGACATTTAAAGAAATACCATTTAGATACATTATATTCAAACTGTTAAAAATTTAGGAGAAAATCTTAGGGAGAACTAGAAGAAAAAGGGCACATACTATCTAGAGAAGCAAGTTTAAGAATTAGGGCAGACAGAGCATGTGGTGGTTGGTACATGCCTTTAATCCCACTCGGGAGGCTGAGGTAGGAGGAGCATTGTGAGTTCGAGGCTGGCTTGGGTTACAACGCGAGTGCAAGGCCAGCCTCAGCTACATAGTGCAACCCTGCCTCAAAAAACTAGGGCTGGGAGTTTGGCTCAGTGGCTGAAGCGCCACTGGCAGGCGTGAGGCTGTGAGTTCGATCAATGGTGCCACAAAAAAAAAAAAAAAAAAAAAAAAAAAAAAGATTATTGCAGACACACTATCAGAAACGATCAAGTCAGAAGACAACATCCCAAGTGTGCTAAAGGAAAGCCCATTTACAATTCCATGCCTAGTGAGAATCTTTCAAAAAAGAAAGACAGGTTTTTTTTTGTTGTTTTTTTTGCTTGTTTGTTTTTTGTTTTTGTGCTGGGAATTGAGCCCAGGACCTTGTGCTTGCCAGGCAGGTGCTATACCACTGAGCTATATCCCTGCCACCAAAACAGGGGGATAAATAATAAAAACAACGGTGAGTATCCACGACCATCAAATCCACATTACAAATATTGTTGAGTTCTTCAGACAGAAGACACATGATACCTGACAGAAACTAGGATTTACACACATAAATGAAGATTTCTTTTTTGGAGGGGTGGGGTACCAGGGATCGAACTCATGACCTCATGCTTGCCAAGCAGGCACTTGTGCTGCTGAGCTATATCCCCAGCCCCACAGAAATGAAGACCTTTAAGAATGGTAAATGGCAGTCATTTTAAATAATGACAAGTGTAAGACTGAAAAAAATGTTCTGAGTCACTCTAAAAAGTACATGTTAGAGGCAAAAACAGCACAGATGTACTACGGGTTTATAGCACATGTGAGAGTAAAACATGGCAGTATCACAGAATTTTGGGTGGACAGAGGTTATGTACTGAATATTTGTGTCCCCCCAAATTCATGTTGATGTGACAGTGTCTGGAGGTGTGGCCTTTGGGGGTAATCAGGATGAGGTTATGAGGGTGGAGCTACTACTACAGGATTAGTTCCCTTATAAGAGATACCAGAGAGCTTGTTCTCTCTCCACATGTGTACAAAAAGGTTACACTTTGAGAAGTTGCTGTCCGCTAGCCAGCAAGAGAACTCTCACCAGAAGTAACTAAGTTGTTAGCACTTTGATCTGAACTTCCCATCCTCCAAAAGGTGAGAAACTTCCTGTGTTTAAGCTATACAGTCTATGGCAGTGGTGGTGAACCTATGGCATGTGTGCCACAGCAGGCTGTTTGTATTATTGAAAGCTCTAAAAGTTTTGCTATCACTGCTCTATGGTATTTTGTTATGGTAGCCTAGGCAGACTAAGATAAAAGTATAGTATACTGTTACAAGACTCTTAATTTGTATTTTAAATGGTAAATATTGTTTTTTTGAAGGTAGACTGTGGCTTGACATATACAGTTGTCCCTTGGTATGTGTGAGGGATGAGTTCCAGGAAACGCTGTAGACACTAAAACCCACAAGTGGTCAAGTCTTTCATGTAAAATGTCATAGTATTTGCATATTATCTATGATCCTCCTGTATATTTTAAGTTACTGGTTTGGTCGTTTTGTTTTGTTTTTTGAGACAGAGTCTTGCTCTGTAATTCAGGCTGGCCTTGAACTTGCTATGTAGCCCAGGCTGGCCTCAAAATCACAACAATCCTCCTGTCTCAGCCTCCCAAGTGCTGGGATTACAGGCATGCACCACCACACTCAGCTCTTTAAATTACTTTTAGATGAGTATAACACTTTGTACAATGTAAGTATTATATAAACAGTTCTTATACTGTACAGCTTGGGGAACAATTTCAAGAAAAATAGTTTGTATATGTTCAGTAGAGATGCTATTTATTTATTTATTTGGTGCTGGGGACTGAATGCAGGGCCACATGTACACTAGTATTCTACCACTGACCTATAACCCCACCCCTTTTAAATTTTTAATTGTATTAGTACGTTTGTGGTTTATTTTCTTGCTTCTTTGCATACCTGGTAATTTTTGATCAGATGTTAGATATCACAGGTTATCTTGCTTTGGTGTTAAGTATTTCTGTATTTCTTTTCTTTTTTTTGTATTTCTATAAACATTATTGAGCTTTGTTCTATTATGTATTTAAATTACTCAGAAGTAAGTAAAAGGAGCTACTTTTACCCACAAATGAGGCAATGACTGTCACTACTGTAATACCTCATATATTATGAAGTTTTCCACTCTGGCTACTAAGAACATATAGTAGTCCCAGTCTTGTGTGAACAATGAATACTATATTCATTAGCTATTACTTGTGTCAAACTATCACAAATGTAGCAGCTTAAACAACACTCATTCATTAACTCAGAATTCCACATGGCATGGCTGGGTTGTCCTCTCTCAGGATATCACCAGGTTAAAATAAGTTAGCCAATATCAGTCCTTATGTGTAGGCTGAGGGGATAAATCCATTTTTAAGCTCATTGTTTGTGTCAGCAAAATTCAGCTCCTTGTAGCTGCTGGCCCAAGATGACTATTTCCTTGCTGGATGTCAGCGGGGGCCACTCACAGCTTATAAACGCTATTGGCATTTATAAGCTCCATCTTTAAGGAAGCAGTGGTGCACCATGCTTTCAATTTCTGAACTTGAAAGCCAGATGAAAAAGGCTCCCTGTCCTTTAAAGGCAACAGTGTCATATGATAAACATAATCCTAAGAGTAAAATCCACCATATTCAGAGTCCTGAGGACTATGCAGGGGGTGAGGACCCTAAATACCGGCTATCACAGATACTCTGTTCCCTCACAGTGCTTTCCAGGTCTTGCACAATTTCCTCACGTGCAAGTGCTGATTAGTAGCAACTGGAACACTTTAGAGAACTTCTCTGTAGATCCTCAGATATTCCATTGTTCATGGAACTGATTCCTCTCTGCAATTCATTTCATGTGACTTCCAGGCAGCTCAGCTTCACTGGACTCGGATGTCTCAATTCAAGAAGCTCTACCAAGGCTCCCCCACCATGCTTTGACCTTTTGCAAGCTGACTTGGGGCAACTGTAGAGTTCACTTCGTTACTGATCCTCAGGAATGACTTTCTATTGCTGACTGGTTTCTAGTGAGAAACTGATGTCCAATATCTTGAAAGCTGTGGCTTTGAATACCTTGCCCAGCTTCCTGGTCATTTCAGGAGGCAAAGTAACTCTGGTCTCTGTTACTTCATCTTGACTGGAAGTAGAAGTTCTCTTGCTATTTTAAAAAATACAGTTTTATTATGTAGCTCTGTGCAACAATTTAGTTATGCATTGTTTCTGAGCTTTCTCTTTTTCCTTTTTCTTTCTTTCTTTTTTTTTTTTTTAAAGACAGGATCTCATTGTGTAGTTCAGGCTGTTCTTCAACTCACTATGTAGCCCAGGCTAGCCTTGAACTCATGGTGGTCCTCCTGCCTCAGACTTCCAAGTGCTGGAATTACAGGTGTTTACCACCAGGCCTGGCAATACTGCACTGTTTTTTAAAATGGCTGGATGAGCCGGGCGTGGTGGCGCACGCCTTTAATCCCAGCACTCGGGAGGCTGAGGTAGGCGGAGCGTTGTGAGTTCGAGGCCGGCTTGGGCTACAACGCGAGCGGAAGGCCGGCCTGAGCTACATAATGTGACCCTGCCTCGAAAAACCAGGGCCAGGAGTTTGGCTCAGTGCCTTAAGCGCCTGCCCTGGCAGGCGTGAGGTTGTGAGTTCAATTCCCGGTGCCTCAAAAAAAAAAAAAAAAAAAAAAAAAAAGGCTGGATGCACTTACATCACCGTTAGCTGTTTTACATCCTCACTCACACTTCGTATTGTCAGATCTTTCCATTCTTTTCCATTCTGAAGTTGTAACATGATACCATTTTGATTTTGATTTCCATTTTACTGATGAATAAAGTTTTATGTGCTGGCCCTCCAGAATACTACTTCCATCAGAAATCTGCTCAAATTTTGTGCCTTGTTTCTTTCCTTTTCTTTTCTAGTACCAAAGACCACTGTACTGAGCTACATCCCAGCTCTTTCTTATTTGGTCTCAAACTTGTGATCTTCCTCCCTCAGCTTTCCAGATTGCTGCATTATAGGTGCGTACATTCATTCCTGGATCTCCTTTTTTATTGGATATTTGTTTCTTTTTATTCCTTCTAGAAAAATTCATGTAAGTGTCTCTCATTCTGATAAGCTGAAACAGGATTTAATAGGGTTTTCTTTTTTCTTTTTTTGGTACCGGGGATCAAACTTACAACCTTGCACCTGCCAGCAGGCGCTTAAGCCACTGAGCTAAATCCCCGGCCCTGTTTTTTGAGACAGGGTCTCACTACGCAATTTAGGCTAGCCTTGACCTCACTTTGTAGCCCAGGCTGGTCTCAAACTTGCAATGATCCTCCTGCCTCAGCCTCCCGAGTGCTGGGATTACAGGTGTGTACCACCATGCCCGGCTAGGGCTTTCATTTTTAAGTTCGAATTTATACATTTTTTTTCCCCCCGGCACCAGGGATCGAACTCACAACCTCATGCCTGCCAGACAGGCGCTTAAGCCACTGAGCCAAACTCCTGGCCCTAGTTTTTTGAGGCATGGTCGCACTATGTAGCTCAGGTTGTCTTGTGCTCGCGTTGTGGCCCAAACCGGCCTCGAACTCACAACGCTCCGCTCTGCCTACCTCAGCCTCTCGAGTGCTGGAATTAAAGGCATGTGCCACCATGCCCGGCTTATAGACATTTTGTTAAATAAAATTTTCAGCAAATATTATCATTAGTAGTAGTTGCATTTTTTTTGAGACATGGTCTCAATATGCAGTTCAGGCTGGCACTGAGCTCACTATATAGCAAGGCTGGTTGCAAACTCACAGCAATCCTCCAGCTTTAGCCTCCTGAGTGCTAGGATTGCAGGTATGCACCACCATGCCTGTGCAAACCATTTTTTTTTTTTACAGACTACTTATTGTTCCTTTTTATACCCCCTATTCATACAATCCACCCTCATAGAAGAAAAGTGAGTAGGCCACTTGTATTGAAAAGCACCAATTGTATTGTTTGGAGTTTTCTGAATGTGTAGCTTCTGATTTAATGCCAGAATAACAAGATACGCATAGCGATTTTAACAAAAAGTAGTTTACAGGTTACTAAGTTGTCCATGGCATAAAAGCACAGTATGACCTGGAGACAGATTCAAGCTTCTATGAAGGATAGAGACAGGTCACACATTGCATCAAGCTAACTGCCACCTGCTTTCAGAATGATGGCTTTAAGTATAGAGTAGGGAAGTATGTTCTTTTTAAAATTTGTATTTATTTATTTTGGGAAATACGTTCTAAGTACAAAAGATGCATACAGGGTAAAAAAGGGATTTCACCAAAATAAAAATTTTTTTTTTCAAAATAAATTTTTAGTTAGGAAAAATACTCCCTGGTGTTTTGTGGAGACTGCCTGAGTGTATAAACAAGCTTCATAGAACCCTGGGGAATCTCATTGTGTTCAGAAGAAACACCATAATTAATACTGTTAGGCATTGTTCTGAATTACAAAGATCAGACATACTTACTCCATGGACAAGAGAAATGTCTTGCTGCATACAGGCTACAGTGCAGTCACATTTTAGGTTGTCTGTAAAAGGAACCAGGTGACAGCAAAACACTTTCCTCCAGAAAAAATACTTCCACTGCTGTTGCAGCCTGTATATGCAGTTCACTGAGTGTTACGGTTGATACACTGTGTCAACCTGAGAAGTTAGTAACTAAGAAACTCAGCAGGGAGCCAGGGTTCTCACTTTGTAAACATCCTCATCCTGTGCAAGAGGAGGGCAAGATTTTGTGGGAGGAGCCTGTGTAGAACAGAAGGGTGGAAAAGAGGATTGCTCTTCCCCTCTTTTGCTCTTGTTGCTTTGCTGTCTTCTAGCACTTTGAAGTGCTGCCCTGGTGCCATGCCACCCTGCCTTGGAGTCAGCAGATTATGGATTAAAACCTCCACAAACTGTGAGCTAAATAAACTTTTCCTTCCTTAATTTTGGGTGTTGGGTATTTTGTTTCAGCAACCACAGAAAAGTAACCAAGACACAGAGTAAAAACAGCAGGGGGAGGGCTGGGCAGCCATGCACACATCTCCACCCTTCCAAGCGGTCAGGATGAGGCACTGGAATGCTCTGCTCTTTTCTGAGTCTGTGGTGGTGACTCTGGCTATGGCAGGTGACTTCTGCTTCTGTGCACATCATTATCTACAGCACACTCAGTCCCAGCCTTCTCTGTGGCCTATGCCAGAGACACAGTGACAAGGTGCTTCAGTGCTCAGAGAACTTCAGTCTCTTCAGCACAAAACTCAAAGGGCGTCAAAGAGGGTCTAAAACCTCTATCAGGGGGGATTACAGCTGAAGAATAAGTCCAATTTAGCAGTGGCAACAACATGCCCTCTGCTTTGTCTCCCACGGCTGCAGTTTCAAATTCTGTGCAAAGCTGAGCCTGGTGGCAGTACCTGTAGTCCCAGCTATTCAGGAGGCTGGGGCAGGAGGATCACTTAAGCCTAGGAGCTTGAGGACAAAAAAATCCAACCAAACAAAAAATCCAAAAAGACAGCTCTGTGCAACCCATGCCAAGATTTCTACAACATGATGTTATGTCCTTTTACAGTCCCTCAGAAATGAAACACTTCTGAGGCTGGCACATCTACTGTTCCTCTGAGGAAATCCAATAAGGCAGGCCGGTAACAGGTAGATTGGCCATAATACCTGAGGCCCCGGACACCCAATCTCTAGAAACAAGGAGCAGCTTCCGAAGGGAAAATGGCGGATGGCCGCACCTGGGATGTGTGAGAAGCTGCTCAGCCACTGCAGTATTGCCTGTGTTGTCCCGTCCCACTGCAAGGCAGGCACACCCTGGCAGGCCTGGCTGACCTCCCCACAGCAGAGGGTCTTCACACTGTGAACACAGGCTTCAGGGTTGGCTTTATCCCCTCATCCATACATTTAAAGTTCTCATGCATCTTTTTTTTTTTTGTCTTTTTGAGACAGGGCTTCACTATGCCATTTGGGCTGGCCTTGAACTCACCCTGTAGCACAGGCTGGTCTCAACTTACAGCAATCCTCCTGCCTCAGCCTCCTGAGTGCTAGGATTACAGGTGAGTACCACCACACCTGGCTCTCATGCATCTTCTGTTGGATTGATTTCTGGATACTTTATATTTCTGATGCTATTAGAAATGTTACTGTTAGCCGGGCGTGGTGGCTCACGCCTTTAATCCCAGCACTCGGGAGGCTGAGGTAGGCGGAGCGTTGTGAGTTCGAGGCCGGCTTGGCCTACAACGTGAGCGCAAGGCTGGCCTGAGCTACATAGTGTGACCCTGCCTCAAAAAACTAGGGCTGGGAGTTTGGCTCAGTGGCTTAAGTGCCTGCCCTGGCAGGCACGAGGCTGTGAGTTCAATCCCTGGTGCCGCAAAAAAAAGTTACTGTTTTAAAAGTTATACCTTTGTTTGTTGTTGAATGAATTCATAAATGATTTTGTATCCAGCAACACTGTTAAATTCTTTTGTTGATTTTCATGTTTTCCCAAGTTGATAATCATCTGAACTCTGAACACACTTTACTCCTTTCCAACTTTATAGCTTTAGTTTGTTATTTTTTATTTATTCTGCCTTATTTCACACATGATACTACAGTACAATATTATCGGGATGACAGGACATTGGGCTCCTTTATCTTTGAGCTTACATAGAGAGATTTCAGTCTAAGTTAAAACACTTCCCTTCTACATTTAAGATGTGGCCAAGCTGAACTACTAAATGAGATTCTACCTTAAAAAACCAACCCCCCCAACTACATTTAGGCTGCTTTATTCTTTTCTAAAACAACCATGTAATCTTCAAAACCTGAATGCCCCATTTCAATCTGAGATCTGACCTGGCTAATCAGTTTTTGTCTCTGGGCAGAGACAAAAATCCCTGCGTATAGCCCTATTTTGCCTCTCTCTGGCTCAGTCCTCCTTCCCTTTGTCCACCTGGATTCATTGCTATACCCTCTTCCTGTCATGGACTACTGCCTGCCTGGCCCAGCAACACCTAGCCTGTGGACTCGTCTCTGACAAGTGAGGACCATCAGGACCCCATTACCACCAGTGAGAACAACTCCCACCAGCAGCTCTGCTTGAACCAGGCCCAGACTTCAGAGAAAGCGGGGCCAGCTCCCCTCACTTACCTGAGCAGCCACTTCCCAGGCCCTGGCTCCCTGTAGCCCCATGCTCATCCAGGACCCATGGGTCTTCTCCCCGCTCCAGCTGGCAGATCACATTAGGCTTGGATCCTGGAAGTCCTGCTCATCAGGAGGGAAGTCTTCTGTTAATATAACATTTATGCAGACACCCCCAACCCCATGTCCTTTGAGGACGTGCAGATGGACAGGAATGACCTTCTGTTGCAGCTAAGAAGCTTCTAGGACAGTGGCGGTGAACCTGTAGCACACACGCCACAGCAGGCTGTTTGCATCAGTGAAAACTCTAAAAGGTTTGCCATCACTGCTCTAGGTCAAGCCTGGCCTGAGGTTCCCATCCCACAGTCACCTTCCCGGGTGGCTCCCACTCTAGTCCAGCACATAAACGCAGATGAGGCCTGTGGAGGGGCCTTACCTACTGAGACTACGTTTCCATAGGTCTCCATCATCACGTTTCGGTACAGGCCCCGCTGAGCAGGGCCCAGGCGGTCCCACTCTTCCTGGGACAGGAACACAGCCACATCCTCGAAGGTTACCTTGGCCTGGAATGACAGAGGCTGCTTTGGGTAGACCAGATCTCCAGGTGTGTGACAGGGTGTGGGTCCGTGTGACATGGGCAGCAAAAAGGGATACCCTGTCATCCAGTGGGTCAGAAGGAAGAAGCCACAAATTTCAGGGGATGGAGTGACACTTATGCTCTCCCAGGAGCCCCAGATGTGGAAGGGACGATAGGGTCTCTGGTCAGGGACACTGCACGAGCCAATAGGATAACTCACCTGGGGTCCAGCTGGCAGTGGCAGGAGCTCAGCCGCTGCCATCTCTTGGTCTCCTGGGGCTTCTGAAGAGTGCAGAAAACAGGGTCCTGTGGGGCTAAGCAAGAGGTGGGAACATGTGAGGGTTCGGGCCTAAGAGGTGGGGAGCAGCTAAAGTTGGAAATTGATCACATAGGCGGGGTGAGGCAAGGCTGGTCTGAAAACAAAGAGGGCCCAAGATGGGCCACATAAACAAACTGCTCCAGTTCAAGGTTGCTAGGCAAAGGGGTGTCACGTGACACCAACCTGCAAAAATGCATAAATAACCATGCTTTGGTGATTGAGCAGTTCCTTTCCTCCCATCAGGAGAGAGGGCTCTACCTGACTTCAGCTTTCTGCACGTTGTCTCTTATCTTTATTTCTCCATCCTCTCACTGTCCTTCCCCGGGGAACTCCGAGAGCGGCACTGGATGTGGCACTCAGGGGCCCCTGGACTGCACGCAGAGCACAGCAGGGATCTGGTCTGAGGCAGGCAGGCTCTGTCCCATCTCCTCACCCTCACACCCCAACTCTGGCCCTACAGTGCAGGTGCCTGTCAGGCCCTGCACACACAACTCTTGGGCCTGCCCTGTTAGTGCATGCATTTCTGGTCATGAGTCTTTAGTCCCCAGACCCCTCGGTCCTCATGGTTGGCTAATCACACCTCTGTGTAAGGAGCCAGTAGAGACTGGGTGTCTGCCCAGCTCACCTTGGCCCAGGCCTATTTTCCTTCCTACATCCAAGAACAGCAGCTTGTAGCTGGCCAGCGCCCATGTGTTCTGCACCCAAGGCACTTGTGAGTTATGTAGGGACTGCGGCCAAAGGCCACACTGCCTCCTAGCAAAGGGAGACTCAGTCCCAGGGTGACACACACTCCTGTGGAGACCCTGGCCCCAGGCCTCAGTCCCTGCTGTGAATCCTCTGGTAGTCCTGGTGCTGCACTGAGCCAGGGGCTCTCAACCTGACAGCTCGACCAGGGCGCTGGCAGCAAGGGCATCAGCAGTGGCCATTTCAGGTGTACTGAGTCTAGGGTGACCCAGGAATCTAGTCTGAGGCTTGAAGGAGGACTTGCCATCGAGAAGAGGAGGCCTGGATGTGGGTCTCCTGGGACATGCCTGCGACAGAGCGCACCAGAAGCAAACGCCATGGCCTCCACCTAAAGCTCATGTGTTCACAAGGCAAACATAGACCTGTGTGGGATACTGGAAACCAGTTTTTAACCAGCTTCCTATTCCCCCCAGGATTCTGAAGCCCACCTCTAGACTTTGCTCTGTGAAAAAATCACTGGAGTTCAGACAAAAAAGGAAGATCATGTGGACAGTTTTTTAAAACTTGAAAGGCTGGTGTCTATCAAGGGCCTTTAGACAGACCCTCTGTAGAGTATCTCTGACTCCCGATCAACAACTATGACCCCTTTCACCCTGAAGAAGCCAGATCAGTCATCACCCATTACTCCCTCACAGCAGCTCAGGGTACTTGGGAGGGTGGAATGTTACAGGCGCTAAGTCAGACAGTGTATTATAGGCAGTCAGACAGGGCTAGGCCCTCGAAGGAGCCAGTGCAGAAGACAAAAAATAAAAAATAAAGAATAAAAAAAGAAATAAAATTACCCAATTGTCTTTCTATGTTTACTTATGAGTCTGCCCCACACCTAAGCCCCTTGTCTAGAGATGGGCAGCAGATTCAAAGCCTGTAGTGGCCTGTGATGCCGTGATGCCTCAAAGGACAAGACAAGGCCACAGGTGAGGATGCCTGGCTCCAACCCAAATTAACTAGCGATTGTAGCTGCAGGTGTCTGACTCCTGTGGTGAATGTCTACTTACAGATAAGATAGTTCTCCTAACTAGCATAATTTACTACTTGGAGAAGACTTCCAAGGTCCTGCTCAGTTCCCACACTATTCACTCTTACGCACTTCCCTTCCCTTGTCTGAAAACCAAATAAATATGGGTCGCCCAGAAAAGTTCTTTATCTCAGCCCCCAGAGAATCTCAAATTCTGCTAGAGGGTTTTGATCTTCCTGGAGCCCTAAAAATCATACCACTTGTCTCTTTTATTTAAGCCTTCACTGTCCACTCGTTTGGGAGGTTGTGGGCCTCACCAGTCCAAGATAATGTAGCCCAGGCTGGCTCTTGTATCAGCCTCCAGAGTACTGGGATTACAGGCATGCGCCACTACGCCTGGCTGCAACTCATGTCTCTTCATCTTTGTGCCATGGCTCTTAATTTGCTCTCTGGGGTAGAAGAGTGCAAAACACTATTAAATATAACACCCACAAACTTCCTAGAATAAATGACCAGAAATACATGTCCAGACTGATAGCTTTCCTATACCCCAGTGACACCTAGTCTAAGATATGACAGGGAAAAAATGATTCTATTCACAAATATCAATAAGAAACAGACTTTAGAAACGTGCAGGTTTCTACAGAGAAAACTATGAAAGTTCATGGACAACAAAGGGTAATCTGAAAGACTGGACTGGTCGCAGTGATGCTCATCTGTCCATTCCACTCACAATGTTAACACATCTGTCATCTAAAAGAATAAACACGGGGGCATTTTGGAGACACTTAAGAAAGGTGCCAGCTGACAGAGGAGCTTAATCTGCCACCAAGTCATGGTAACAAGAGCCACATGGGCCTCAGTGAGAATGACCAACTTAGGAACAGGACAGAGCAAAAACAAGTTTGGTGAGTTTATTCAAATTGTTGGAGCCAGCTCAGTGGGAAGGCTCTAGGTTCAATCCTCAGCACTGAACAATTAATTAATTAATTCGTCCATACATTCATTCGATGGAAGAAAGATGGTTTACTAAGTGGCAACAGGATGACAGGTTAAAATATTTTAGGAAAAGTTAAATTAAATATTGCATGATTAACAAATTACCATAAAGCAGAGCAAAGACATTTAAAAAGCAAAAGGGCAGAGGACTTAAAAATGACATCATATAGCCAGGCATGGAGGCACATGCCTGTAATCCCAGCACTCAGAAGACTGAGGCAAGAGGATCATTGCAAGTTCGAGACCAGCCTGGGCTACAAAGTGAGCCCAAGGCTGGCCTGAACTGCATAGCAAGACCCTGTCTCAAAAAGACAAAAACCCCCAAAAAACAGAAAACAAAAAAACGACATCATAAAAGAATTTAAATACAGACCAAACCAGGTGTGGTGGTGCACACCTGTAATCCCAGAACTCAGAAAGCTGAGGCGGCAGGGCTGCTCTGAGTTCCAGGACAGCCTGAACTACATAATGAGACCTAGTCTCAAAAACAAAAACAAAAATACAACTTATTGCTTTTGATATGTTGCTCAAAAAAGCTTTTTTTTTTTTTGAAGGAGAGGTTTATTTAGCTCACAGTTCGTTGAGGTTTCAGTTCATAATCAGCTGGCTCCAAGGCAAGGTGGCATGGTGAGAGGGTAACAGTTCAAGGCAGCAAAAGACAGCAAAAGCAACAAGAGCAATAGGAGCAGAAGCAGTAAGTCTTGGGGGCAGACACACAGAGTCTGTGTAGCTTGTAAATCAAACCTTATGCACATCAAAGCCACCATAAAGTTCAGAAATGGGCCTGAAGACAGAAAAGAATTTAATACATGACAAAGATGGTATCTCAAATCAGTGGGAAGATATTTGTTTGATAGCGGTTAGTGTTAGAAATTGTTACGATTTAGGGGGCAAAAACTGGATTCTAAGCTCACCCCACATCTAAATTCCAGATGAATCCAAATTTTACAAGTACCACAGAAAACAAAAGGCTATTTTTAAAATCAGAGTCAAAAGACAAACAAGTGCTTTTCAATTGGCAAATCACAAACGAAATCCAAATAGCTAAAACACAAATGATGAGACTTGAATCTTGCCAAGAACATAGACTGGAAACTCAAGCGTCCCGGTGGGAAGAAGGCAGGGCTGGTTCCCCACGCAATAGGAATTGGGCACCACACCCTCGCCTGCCAACCTCCCTCCACTTCGTGCAAAACCCACGCAACACAAATCCGAGACCTATCACAGTGAAAAAGTCTGGCGGAGTTCTGCGTTCAGGTAGGTGCAGAACAGGAAATCCGCTGGCTGCGCGGGCAGCGGGAACCGCACCTGAACCGCTGAAGGGGAGGCGCTTGGGACCACCTTTGCGCATAGGGGCAGGACCTCAGGAAAGTGGCTTTCATGTTTGCTGAAAAGCTTGCTTATCATTTTCTACTACAAAACTTAAAAGCCAATAATAAACAAAGTATGTCTGCTGTGTTACAAAATACTGGCCTCATTCATTAAAACAGGACTCTTACAAAGTAACGGGGTAGAGATTACATCCATCGAAAAAGCCGAGCACATTCGGCCACTAGAGCAGGGCAGTGCGTTCTTGCTCAGCGGAAGGCGTTTTCGCGGCACCCAGAAAAACCTGTTTCTAGCCTGGCGCGGGCGCCGCCTGCAGCCCCGGTTACTCAGATGCTGCAGCAGGAAGATCGCTTGGGCGCAGGAGTTTGAGGGCAGCCTGGGTAACAGAGTGAAAGCCTGTCTCATAAACAAAACCAAGCTTCCCCTTCTGCGTTTCGGGAGAGACCCCCGCCCCCATCCTCTCCGCGGATCCCCGCGGGGCCCCCTGAATAAGATCAGAGCTGACGGGAGGCACAGGGCAGCGGGGCGCCGAGGGGGGCCAAGGTGAGCGAAATGACTGGGGCCACCGTCGCTAAGAAGACCGCGGGCCTGCTGTCAGCAAGGGAGGGGGATCCCGCCCGAAGCCAACAGTCCTGACTCACCGTCCGCCGTAGCCTCGGAAGCAGACTGGAGGCCGCCCGCAGCGCTCTCAGACAAAGGGGCCGCCCCGCCCCCTCCGCGCCGCCACCAATCGCCGGAAGCTCCGCCCTCAAGGCTCGGCCCCCGCCGCACAAACTACCAATCTTGATGCACAACGCCTGTCCGAATGGCCGTCGGCTCCGCCTACTCGCCCAGAACTTGCTTCCGTGATAGATCCCAGGTCTGCGATCTGAGCCATCGAGAGCTGAGGCTTCCTCGGTGTCTAGAGAGGCCACGCCGCGCTCAGGAGAAGGCCAGCCCGCGTGGACGTGCCGCATTTCCGGGCGCTCTAACGCTGGTCGATCTGCGTTCGGGGGCCAGATTCTGTGGTTGTTCTCCCGCCGGTCGCAGGGAACCTCTGCGCCTCCCCACCTCTCCTCCCAGGTCGAGCCTGTGGAGCTCGTTCCCGCCTCTGCTCCTTTGCTGTGACGGCCTCGGTTAGCCGTAGGCTGTGCTCGCTCCCGCCCGCGCCCCAGCGGCGCCTCCTCGTCCCGGCACACTGACGTCCCTTGCTGGGCCCCAGCGCGGTCCCTGTTGCTCCCACTCCCTGGGCTTTACCAGCTTCTTGTATGGAAGCTGTGTGCCGCTCCTGCTGCTGAGGAGACTGGCACAGGCATGCACCTCAGCACCCAAAGAAGGAAGGTCAGGGCGGGTGTGGAGTGAGATCCACGAGGGAGTCGGCTCTCCCCGGCCTTTGGTGGCTGCAGCCAACAGGACTGGTCGGCCTGGAAGCCACGTTGTAGGTGCGGTGGGGCCCGGCTATGGTGCTGAAGAGTCTGTCGGATGAGGGCAGGCAGGAAACCGGGAGGATGTGCAGTAATTCTGACATTACTAAGGGTGTGCACCTCCCAATTGTGAGGGGCAAGGATCCCTACTTTGTGGCGTGCTGGATCACAGCAGTGTACCACAGGGTCCGTTCCACCCTGCCTTTTTGACAGAGCTGTCTTGCTGTGGTGCTCAGCTTGGCTTCAAACTCCAGGCCTAGTGATCCTCCTACCTTACCCTCCCGTGTAACTGGAGCTGCAGGGCGTGCCACCACGTGAGGCTCTTAACTTTATATTTTGCAAACATTCATACATTTATAAATGTTGAAGGAATACTACAACGAATACCTATGTGATCTTCCCATGGATTCAATAGCTAGCATCCCCCCTAGCACATCTGTTTTTGTATGTAGCTTTACCACCAGTTACTTTTCCCTTTTAATTACTACACTCACCGTTTTTGAGTGCAAATAGTGTGTTAGGCAGTGTTCGAAGCAAGCAATTCTAACAAATTTACGTCCTTCTGGATCTATAAGACAGCAGGATAAATGCGGGAATTAATATCAAATGGAGAACAAAACAGTTTCTCTATTTCAACTACTTTTTTTGTTGCCTTTATGAACTCTTGAGTGTACAATGAACTCGGGGCCTCTTGTGAACCTAATTAACTATTATAATTACTAGATATTTTTAAAATGCTGGAATAGTCACACTGAATTAGAGACAGCCCCTGAGGTTGGTTACTTTTGCCTTTTAGCATAGTCCCTGGCATCTTTCAACCTACCTCAGTTTTTGATGACAGTGTTTTAGGACTCCCATGTTTTTCTGTGGTGTAGATATGGACTTAGCTCTCTCAGAAATGCTGACTGCTTTGGCTAAACAAGAGAATGGTGGCCAAAGCATGGTCCCTAAGGGTGCACCTGCAATTTGGTGCATTGTTGGATTGTTAACCTTTCTTAAGGCGGTGCTCACAATTGTTGTTTTTACCAATTTAACGAATTATAATAGGCATCAACTTCCTGCAACACAAACTTGATTGTAGTACCTTGATCTAATAGCCCATCCCCTCAGAACAAGGAAGTCCAGAAGTTGGTTATCTAATGCATCTAGGTTTCTAGACTTCTAAAGTTGCCCTTTAATATTTCATTAGCCTTATTATTATTATTTTGATTCTTGGTTGCAAGAAGAATGCCCCATTGACAGAATCACATCCACATTCCAGGCAGAATGGGCGAACCAAGTGAGGATTTGCTCAGTCAACCACATGTTAAAAAGCTTTATCAGAACTCGGCTTTGTGACTTTTTTTACATTATGTTGGCCCAAAGTGTGTTAGAGGACCAGCTCTAGCTCCAAGGATACTGGAAAATGTAGTTTTCCAGCTGTGTAAAGCCCTATACTGAACAAAACTTAGGTTCTATTTGTGAAGAAATAGTGGGAAATTGATATTCATTAGGCAATCAATAGACAGCCACATTCTATCCCACAGTTCTCCAAGTGGGTGTTTTAAGTCCTCCTCCTCTTCATCATTATAATTATCATTATTATCATCATCAGTATAGGGGCTTTTTTGGACACAGGACCTTGCTTTGTTTGTTTATTTTGTTTTTTTGAGACAGGGTCTTGCTATATAGTTCAGTCTGGTCTTTTTTTTTTTTTTTTTTGGTGCGTGTGTGTGCATGTGTGCACATGTCTGTGTGTGTATGTGTGTGTGTGTGTGTGTGTGTGTGTGTAAGTTTATGTGTTATTGGCTTGAACCCGGAGCCTTTATACTGAGCTACATTCTCAGTCCTTTTTTATTTTTATTTTATTTATTTTTTGGTACCGGGAATCAAACTGAGGACCTTGCACTTGCCAGGCAGGTACTGTGCTGCTGAGCTATATCCCTGGCTTATTTTTTGTTTTGAGATAGGGTCTCATGAACATGCCCAGGCTGGACTGGAACTTGCAATGTACCTGCCTTAGCCTCCCAGAGTGCTGGGATTCTAGAAGTGTGCCCAGCTAGTCTCCCACTCCACCCGCCTCTCTTTCAAATCAATTTTGTTTCAAAGAGAAAAAAAATAACAATTTCAAAACACATCAGTCAGGCCGGGCATGGTGATGCACGCCTTTAATCCAGCACTCAGGAGGCTGAAGTAGGAGGAGTGTTGTGAGTTCAAGGCCGGCTTGGGCTACAATGCAAGTGCAAGACTGGTCTGAGCTATATAGTGCGACCCTGCCTCAAAAAACGGGCCAGGAGTTTGGCTCAGTGGCTTAAGCACCTGTCTGACAGGCATGAAGTTGTGAGTTCAATCCCCAATGCTGCAAAACAAAACAAAACAAAACACATCAGTCAGGGGGCAACAATGGTATATATATTGCATATTGTCATCTCCAAATGAGATCGCAAGGCATCTGTCTTCACTTGTGAGAACAATACCAGCATAAATCTTTCTCTTCAGTGAACTCAGAGAAATCAGTAGTATAACTATCTTAACTACTTTTTATATATGTACACATATACATACATTGTTTCTTTCAACTTCTCATACTAGTGAAACAATACAATGTTTACATATGTGTGTCTGATTTGTTTCACTTATGAGTATGGTCTAGAGTTGCATCCATTTACCTATAAAAGTCTCTGGGGTTTATTGATCTTTAAGACTGAGAAATCAGTCTTAAACTCAGAGAAATCAGTAGTGTAACTATCTTAACTATTTTTGTATATACATATACATACACATATGCATATGTTTTTTCTTTCAGCTTGTCACACTAATGAAACAATATGATGTTTATACATGAATACCACATCTTTTTTATCCATCCCTCAGTCAATGGGCATTTAGGTTGTTTCCAATGTGGGGAACCACCCAGATGACTTTCCTTGAAAAGAAGAACAACTATCTCCATTTTGGATAAACTTGGCCCTATCTCCATGTATTGATATGTACAGAGCTGGCTAGGTTATTTCTTTGTTCCTTCAATTGGCTTTACGCAATATAAACTGGGTTAGCTCAGGAGCTGATGTGTAATCTCTGAGGAAAAGTGACAGGTCAGTGTTACCCCGACCAGTGACTCCCCAAATACGTGGGTGAGCCAGGCGGGATGGAGATCCCTGCTCCATGCTGTCAGCTGGGACTGAGTCTTGAGAAAGATGCTATGACTTCCCAGGGCAAACAGGACTGTACATCAGAACTGGAACACTGACCCCAAATTATTAGATACTACCTCAGTTGAGTTATGTAGATTGCTCTCTGTGCATTTCTTGCCCTCTGCTTATCACAGAGGTGATCTCAGACCTCCTACCTAGCCCAGCTCACAGTAGTCATGGCAGTCACGTATTTCCTGCCACTCTCTCTGTCACTCATCCCTGAGCCACTCCCCTCATGGAGAATTAATAAAAACTGGGTTGGGCTCTGGACGAAGCCTTTGTTCTAGTGAACCACCATCTTGGCTGATTTAGATCCCCCTTCACTCCCTGTAACTGTGTATATGTCTCAGTGTCTTTATTCTCACCTTGTGTTGCAATGGAAGTGGTAGATTGGAATTAATTCACTAGAATTCCAATAACTTCTCCATGGGATTACAAATATAAACCTTCCTGGACTGCGATGAGGACAGAAAAGTGTTCTCTATATCCAAGATCTGGCTATTACAAATTCTGCTGCTATAAACATGGGTGCACATATATTGCTGTGGTACAATGTTTTTAATTCTTTTGGGAAGATACCCAGAAGAGGAATAGCTGGGTCCAATAGGGCCTCTAGTCCTAGTTTTTGAGGAATCTTCACACTGATTTCCACAGTGGTTGTACCAGTCTACACTCCCACCAACAGTGGGGAAAAGTTCCTTTTTCCCCACAGCCCTTCCAGCAGTTGTTTTTGGTTGACTTCTTGATAATAGCCATTCTTTCCAGGGTAAGGTGGAATCTCAGTGTTGTTTTAATTTGCATCTCTTGAGTGACCAGTGATGTTGAGCATTTTTTCACATATTTATTTGCTGTTTGTACTTCTTCATCTGAGAAGTGTGTGTTCATCTCAGATGCCCATTTTTGAATTGGGTCTTTAAATCTAGGAGGACTGATTTTTTTTTTTGAAGTCTTTACATGTTCTTGATAGTAATCCTTTGCCTGAGGTACAGCTGGCAAACATTTTCCTGCCATGTTGTGGGTTGTCTCATCACTCTGTTGGTGGTTTCTCTTGCTGTGCAAAAGCTTTCCAATAGGGTGAGATCTCAGTTGTTGATTCTTTGTGATAGTTCATGAGCAATCAGGGTTTTGTTCGTAAAGTCTTTGCCTACACCAATGTCTTCAAGAATTTTACCTGCTCTATCTTCTAGCAGATTTAATGTTTCTGTTTTAATATTCAAATCTTTGGTGCATTCCGATTTTAGCTCAGTGCACGGTGAAAGATATGTGCCCAGTTTTAATCTTTGGCAT
>RJWM01014533.1:0-50174 GCA_004363535.1 Dasyprocta punctata | reverse complement strand
CAGAACTCTGAGAAATGTATTTCTGTTGCTTAAGGCATCCAGTCTGTGGTATCTTGTTACAGTAGCAGGAGCTGACAAACATATACCTGTTCCTGCTTTGAACCGTCAAATATTTGAGAAATTATTCAATGTTTGTCATAAAAAAAATTTACCATGTCTCTGTATTAAGCTCTCTGCCACTGCAATTCCCCATCCTTAGAGCACTAGTTCTTAACTGGGGACACCCTCCTTCTCTTGAGGACCCTTCGACAATGTCTAGAAATGTTTTTAGTTGTGAAAAAAAAAAAAAAGGTGAGGGGGAGAAGGCTGCTACAGCACCTGATGGGTAGAGGCCAGAGAAGTCTTAATGTATATCTTTGGTGGTGGTTATCTGTAATGTCTTATGTTTTTCACCGGTTAAATGTATTATTAAGTTCCCTTTTAGCACCTTCACATACACTTAACGTACTTGGTCCATTTCTTCCCTCAGCCCTCCTGCAAGTCCATCCTCCCGCGTGTCACATCCGGGGTGTAACGTGTGCTTCATGCAGCAGACAGGGCAGCACAGAGCTCTGCCCCAGGAGCAGCCACTTGGCCCTACGGGTGGGGTGGGGTGAAGCAGGGCGGGGCGGGGTGAGGCGGGGCCGGGCGGGGCGGGCCTTGTCCCATAGGAAACCACATTTAACGCTTTAATGTTTCAGTGTTTGCTGCCAAATCTCTAAAGATTGTGATTATATCACGTTTTTCTTTTTTTTATAAACATCTCTTTTATAATTCACACATCATAGAAGTCACCCATTTGAAACCCAGTTTTTATACCATATCTAAATGATAAAATGTAAAATACAAATGCGTTAGACAACTGAACCACATTATGGTTTCATAATTTCATCCCCTCTGGAATAGTTGTCTTTTGTTCATTTAATGGTCTATGGAGTTCACACCACCATATACTTGAGCTCTTTCTTAGCTGTAGAAGTCCTCTTTAACAACATTAAAACACATTTTATCTTCTTGGGGATGAATTCCTCCTGAAACCACCTGCCCTGCTTTAGGTCAACTCCACAAATTTTATTTGGAGAGTTCTCACATTCACAAGCTCCTCTGTAATGGGAAGTCTGTGACTTAGCGGCTACGGAAGGTTAAGGTGACATATGCATGTAAAAATACTTGTGGAGAACTGACAAGTTAAGACAGTTCTTCCATTACTGGAACAGTAAAGTGAATTCCTCCTGGCAAAACAAAATGACATGGACGGAAAGAGGTGTGGAAAGTGTTTAAATGTGGCTCTTTTCCTAACCAGATGATTCTCCTGGTTGTGCATGCCTACAAAACAAAGCGCTGAACAATGTTGGCTCCAGAGTTGAGAACATCACTTAGTTAGGTCTCACACACACACACACACACACACACACACACGCACACGCATGCGCACACAAGAGGAAACAGGCCAAAACCTCAATTTTACACTATTAGTTTACCACTACCTTTAAACTTTAGGTAGGTCAAAAATTCTTTACTCATTATATTTTCTGTTTGTCCTTCCCTCCTTAAAAATCATCCTTAAATTGTTACTCTCTTTCATCTCCACAGAGCAGGTTCTTATGTGTGTGAATGAAACAGTGACACAAATTTTTTATAAAGTACCAATTAAATTATTTCCTGAGGTTTCACGAAACATCTTGGAAAGGGACACCTGCAGAACTGCCAGGCAGGAAATACCAACATGTTGTGGGCTTGAATGACAGGTTGGTTAAAATACGTATGAGAGAAGTCTGTAAGTTCTTTATATTGTTTCCTTCCTTGCTTCACTGTTTATTTAAATCCATAATTAAAGGTAATTGAGAACCACAGTGATTGAACGAAGTCTGTTTGTATTATATCAAATAAGAACATTCTTCAGAAGCAGCGTTCATTCTTCATGAAAGCAGCCATGCACATAGAACAGTCAGCTCCGACCCTCCGGCGGAGGGCTGTCTGCTGGGGCGCTCTGGAGAGGTGTGAAAGGAGGAGTCCTGTTCTCTGCGCAGGGGGCTCTGAAGCCCCGGTTCCCCAGCAAACGTCAGGCACATGACTTATGTGCACCTACATGCGCACAACGTCCACAGCACTTCGCCTGTGTTATCAACAGATCAGAACCACAGGAAGACAGATACTAATTATTTTAAGTGGGAAAAACTGAGACATAATATTTAATTAGTTTCTCCAGAAATGTATTGACAACACACAGGCAGAGCTGAGATTCCAAGACAAGTATCTCAGAATCTAAGCTGTGAGTTTGGCTTTCTCAACCACTGAACCACGGGGTGCTCATGTTGTAGTTTCATAATATTTCTGTCTTGTGTAAGTGGGGTCCTTCATGTCACTGCTTTATGACTGTTACATAAAAGTCATTTTAAAACCATTGTTTGGAGCCCGGTGTGGTGGCGCACGCCTTTAATCCCAGCACTCCGGAGGCTGAGGTAGGTGGGGTGTTGTGAGTTCAAGGCCGGCTTGGGCTACAACGCGAGCGCAAGGCAGGTCAGAACTACACAGTGCGACCCTGCCTCAAAAAACCAGGGCCGGGAGTCTCGCTCAGTGGCTTAAGTGCCTGCCTGGCACATGCGAGGTTGTGAGTTCAATCCCCAGTGCCACAAAAAATAAATAAATAAATAAATAAATAAATAAAACCATGGTTTGAGAGTTTCCTTGATTTGGATGAAGGGTGTATATTGAAAAAATCATATGTTTGATATTTATCTGAATTCACAGAGATGATTAGGCTACTAGATAAACCTTAAACCTTTGGTATCAACTTATAAATGCTACCAGTTGGAAAATTAAATATAAATGTATTAATGGATTAATAGGAAACATACCATCTACTGATCTTGCTATATCCAACAACTTAATTATTACTTTTTGCTCATGGAATGTGGCCTTACTATATTTTGTTTTCCTCAATGAATGCAAAGGACGTTTAGAAATGGTGCCCTCACCGCCAACAGGGAGACAGCCAGATCCCAGCCTTTTCCTGTGAGTCAGTGCCAATCACAGACACTGGGGGAAGAGAACAAGAATTCTCAAGAAGCAAGTCCTCCCTTGTGCAGGCCGCTGCTGTTGGCAGGACAGCCAGACCCCAGCCCCTTCTGGTGCACAGGCTGGGAAACAAGAAGACCCAACCCCCACTCCACTCTGTGAGTGACTGGCTGATCCAGAGAAACACAGGCTGTGATGATAGCTATTCAGGTGAAATGCAATTTGATGCTTGTGGTGTCTGGTGTTTCACTGACTTTGAAGGTCTAGGGCCGGTGGTCTGATCATCTATTCAGAGGATCATGGTACAAAGTGTGGTATCTATGGGGAACCTCCTTCTGAAGGTAGTAGTCATTGTTAATTCCCTATAATCTTATTTTGAAGTCCTATATCATTTTCATTGGTTTATTGGGTTGGGTTTTATTCTGTTTTGTTTTGTTTGATTTTGTTATATCTGATGACATGGGTAGCTATTTCAAAGATAGCAAGATATATTATGGTAGCTGTTTTGAATTTACTATTGTCTTGTTTTGAAGTCCTTTATTGCACTCATTGTTTTGTTTTTATTGGTTCTATTCTATTCTGTTCTGTTTGATTTTTACTATGCCTGAAGGTATCAGCAGCTATTTTGAATATAACAAGAGGCATTATGGTAACTATTGTAGATTTTGTACTGTTTTGCAGTCCTGTGTCATTTACATTTGTTTGTTTTGATTGGTCTTCTTTGTTATTTTGCTTGGCTTTATTCTCTTTAAAATAAAGAAAAATAAAATAAAATACAAAGAAATGGGTGCCCTACATGGATAAGTTGTACAGAGGTCACACAGTGTCCATTTGCCACTGTATTCACTTGCTAAGGTGGCAAATATTCTTCCTCTGTCTTCGAAACCACAGAAATCAGGAAAAACAGCAGGGGACAAGGCTTCAGCACCCGCTTCCTGTGTACTCAGTGTTGGTCCTCCCAGGCTGCACTGACATCCATCACGTCCTTCATAAACAGAAGTCTTCCTCCAATTCCCAAATATCTACTGGCTTTTCATGAAAGATTTTGAGCCACTGGTAATCTTATAATTATTCACACTTATTCAGTGTGACCGTCTCTTGGCATTATTTTAGCTATTTTTGGTTAAAACTGTTCAAGAGAAATTTTATTAAAGGGTAGAAGTAGTGAAGGAAACACACAGACAGCCAAGCAAAGCTGAAGACGTGGAGCTCGGCTTCCAGCTGTGTGGGACACCCGACTGCAGACACAGCCGGAGGGCACTGCGCGCGTCGACAGCACTCGCCAGCCACGTATGGGTACAGGTGCAGAGTTTCTCAGGTGACTATTATAAGGGGTCAGCACTCTGTGATTGGCTGAGGAATAACTATATGCATATTTTATAGGAAATTTTAGGAAAAAATACCCATGAGTAGCTGATAGAGTCAGCTACATCAGAATCTTTTTATGTTCCACTAACATACCAAGATTTATAAGGCATGGTACCCAGAAAAACTATAATTTTATTGGATCATTTAGCTAGTTGAATCCTGCAAGCTTCAAGGCTCATGTGCGTGTGTGTGCATGTATGTGAGATGCTCTAGTGCTAGCCTGTGGGTTTGTGTATGGGGTGCTGCCTAAGGGAGGAACAGATCCCATCTCTCGGTAGCAAGGGAGTGAGAACTGGTTAACAGTCAGGTGGTCAGAAATCACAGTCCCTGGAGTTGTACATTAATTAGCACTACCCAAGCCTCATGCCAAAGACCAGTTCCTCAGGATGCTCTCAGAATCACTGCTCCATAATCTTTTCTTTTTATTCCCCAGTTTGCAAACAGCAGATCAATTTTTCACAGAGACCAGACTTTATGCAACAATACCAAGGGTTCTCATTTTCCAGATGGACACAGTCTGCGTCCACAATGGGACTCTGTTCTGGCCCTGGCACGGCTAAGCGAGGACGGTGGCTCGTGCTGGTTTGGCCCGGTCGGTCTGCTGTGCTCAGACACACTTTGTTTTTCATGCGCTCAAAATGAAGAATGTACAGTAGTATAGTCTTATCAAATGATATTTAAAGATTTATGCTTAACCTTTGAAAACGGGCTGCAGGCCAAGTCTCCTGGTTGTTGCTAGGGGTGGCGGTTAGTAGGTTTGTCTGATACCAACAGGGGCCAAGGCCCACAGCAGTGCAGAGGGGCCGTCCTGCCCGTGCGCGGCCAGATGAGGCAGCCTGCCAGCCCCCAGCTGGCTTCCTACTGCAGACGCATGAAAATGCCTGCCCGCCCTGATGCTCGAGGAATCATCAATCTTTCAGCAGAAAATAAACCACACAAGCATGAGGAATTGGTAGCATTTCTAGGTCTGGAGGAGGCCGCCAGAGCCAGAGGGCTGAGCGAGGCTGCCTTTGGAGGAATATCCCTTCCATGTCTGGCTCCAGTGAGGCAAGGGGAGAGGGGTTCGCGGCCCAGAGGTTTAGTTCCCTCCGTCTCCTGTCTTCATCCCAGGCATAATCTTTCTCTACTGCTGCCTGAACACACTGAGGCCGTGCCCCGCCCTCCCCAGCTCCATTTTCACACGTGTGTGTAAGACAACTCAGAGGAGCTGATCACTTAGCACAGGCGTGCTGACGCTGGGACTCTGTAGGTAACTGGAGATATTTAATGACTTCGTGTTTTCTCTGCCACAGAGCTCTACTTCAAAGTTTTTCCTGCTTGCTTGCTAGAAAACAGTCAAGGTATAAACAGCTGTGGTTCACTATTTTCCAGGGATTTATATTTTTTATACAAGTTACTAATATTATACTATCTTAGTTGGGTCTAAAAGTAATTCATCATTTAGCTACATCAAATTGCAGATGATTTTGAGACTTTACTAAACAGAGGTGAATTTTAATTTAATGCATTATTAATCCATTATTAATGATGCATTTCTCTTCTATTAAGGGGTTTAAGAAGGTCCTGAAGGGCTTTCGCAGATGGAATACTAATGAGAAAACCCTGTGCTCTTTGGTCCAACCAATCACCCTAAAATGCTGCGGTCTCAGGGTGCATGGGACGGTAGGTGTCACCCTCTGGTGTCTGCCAAGCTTGGCCGCTGGTTTGCCTGCTGAGGCCAAGACTCTCACCACCCAGCGTGTTAGTCCACTGCCCCTGAGTCCAGTGCCTACCACTCCCTTTATTTTCCATCAGGCAATGACCAGAGCCAGGGGACGGAGGACAGCCGGAGTCTCAACTGCTTTGGGACCGCCCACACCCTCCGAGCCACCACTCTCCTGAGCCCCGGGCTTGAGGGCTTGAATCCTACTTCTCCCCGTAAGTACAGCCTCTGGCCTCAAGCCGTTGGGGAAAATAAAAGCCAAGAAAAGCCCTTAACTTTGTCAGGCCACCTCTTTCTTCAGCCTAACCTAACACAAGCCTTCAAGACAAAGAGCTCAACAGCCTGGCCAACCTCCAGGAGTTTACAAGTGTGAAATAAATGAAAATTGCATTTGAATGTATTTCTCTTCCCACCAAACAAAATTTTTGATACTGAAATTTATCTTTACCACATTGTAATAGAAATTTAAGCTATAAATCATATGGAAATATTCCTACAAGTATCTCATACTAACTTTTTTATTTATTATTTTCTTATTTATTTATTTGTGGTACCAGGGATCAAACTTACAACCTTGAGCCTACCAGGTAGGCACTTAAGCCACTGAGCCAAACTCCTGGCCCTAGTTTTTTGAGACAGAGTCGCACTATGTAGCCCAAGCTGGCCTTGAACTCACAATGCTCCACCTACCTCAGCCTTCCAAGTGCTGGGATTAAAGGCATGCGCCACCATGCCTGGCTTCACACTGACTTTTTTAATTCCCCTCTTTCTTCAATGTATCTATTATCTTACCAAGTTCACCTTAGCAATGAATGGTAAATAGCCATATTTAGAAGTTTTACATTTATAAATCTCTTTAATTTGCAAAGTGTTTTAGCATTTAATCTCATCTAGTGCCTCAAAACTTAGCCCTATTGCCAGGCATGGTGGCACATGCCTATAATCCTAGCACTCGCGAGGCTGAGGCAGGAGGATCGTTGTGAGTTCGAGACCAGTCTGGGCTACAAAGTGAGTTCAAGGCCAGCCTGAACTGCATAGTGAGACCCTGTCTTAAAAAAAAAATAGGGCCAGCGATTCAGCTCAGTGGCCTGCCTGGCAGGTGCAAGGTTATGAATTCAATCCCCGGTACCAAAACAAAAACAAAACAAAACAAACAAAAAAACCCTTAGCACTACTCCATTCTCTCTAAATATTTCAGCACTGCTCTTGCACAGGTAAAGGCTACAGCAGGGTGTAAGGGAATTCCCTGTCAGAAGGGCCTGACCTAGAATGTGAATTCACCACTCCTCATCTCAGAAATCCAACAACCATAATTTTCCTATTTTTGAAAGTTGTCACTATCTACTTTCCTTGGCACACAAACACAACTTCTGAAATGATTTACTTTTCATTTTCTGTCTGTTGTGTATTATCCTCACTAAAAATAAAAGAAAATGTATGCCCTTACGTAGCTTTTTCAACAATCTGCACTGAGCTGATATCGGCTCTGCACCTAGTGTGGTGACTTGGCCTTCCTCCCCTGTCCTGAGTCCTGTATCCAGAGGCCATGCTGATCAGTATCACCACTAAATATACAGTGCATTTTATTTTTATTTTTTTATATACAGTGCATTTTAAAAGGAGCTTCTCCACTTTTCGTCTTCTGCCAGATACCAGGCAAATGCCTTGCAAGGTCTCAGCTTTGCTCTGGTGGCAGCAGGACTGTCCCTCACCTTCCCGCACACAGCCGTCAGGACCCAGACCCCTCTGTCTCCCTCTTTCCCTCCGCATTCACAGCTTTGTCAATTTCAGCTCAGCTGTCAGTGGCGCACTGTCATATTCAAGGGTTTTCATTTTCAGAACTAAGGGGCTTTTCCATCTGAAACAGTCTCAACCACCTGCATTATTAACAGTGGCGTGTCCGAACACCTTCCCCCTTTCTGCACTAAATCTACTCCTACCCATTCCTTTCACAAAGTGAAGACCAGGGTTTTATTCACATTGTTTGAGGTTACACAAATCATTCCTCAGAAAATATGTTAAAGAAACATTTAAAGCCAAGAAAATCAAACAGCTCCACTTATCTAACCCTACCCAATATTAAACACATATGGCACTGACTACGTAGGTCACTTATCATTTGGAGGAGTGGCAACACCTATATTCACAATTGCATAAGACATGTGGTATTTTGTGTTGGTCCAAAATCCCTGATCTGCAGAACTCATCAAAGTTTCACCTTCCTAGGGTTATTTCATTCAGTTCTAGGAGGCATGCGGGTGACACGCAGCAGGATAGCTCATTCGCAGAGGAAACCCTGGTCCACATGGCTTCTGTTGCAGCATTTGTTCTGATCCTCTCCAAGGAGGAGGTGTGAGACATGGTGCTCTTTCTTCTTCGCCTTTGTTCATTTCTAAGCCTATAACTTTTTTTCCAAAAAGCAAATAGAGTACTACATTCCAAATGGAAAGGACATGCTATTCATTTATTGAGGAAATTCACAGGAATATTTATGTGCTTTCTATCAGGCAATAGCTACTAATTCCAGTATCTCACTCCATTACTGCATACCTTATTTTATTAACTACTAACCAGAGGAGTCATTTGCTACCAAGTAGCTCTGAAGAGTTGACAAACAATCTCAAACATTCTGGGTTAACCAAACCTTGATATCATGCAAAAGAACTGCTACATATATTAAAAGGTTCAACAAATTAACCAGAAAAATGAAATAGAAAATGTGTACAAAAATATGAGTAGACTTTTATTTAAAAAGGATGCACAAATGCTCATAAACCTATGAAAAGGTAACAACCTCATTATATATAAAATGAAAACATAGTTAAAACCTCAGCAGGATCTTATTTGAGACCCAAGAGATTGGCAAAATGAATTAAATAATACTGAGTGTTGGTGAACCTGTAACTAAAGGGGATGCCTGCAGGTACAGTGGCGGTGGTGTAAGTTGGGACAACCTTTGGGGAAATACAGAGTTATTGGAGCATTCAAGATATACCCTCTGACCTAGCGATTCCACTACCAAGCAAACGTATCTTACACCCACCAGGGACAGACAAAAATGCTTATAACATCGTGCTCCTCATGGCAACGATCCTGAGAACAGGCTGACAGCTATTAGAAAAGGGTTGATGGCTTTATAAGTGTGGCATGTATTTGCTGTGTGGCAAAGAAGAAAAATAAAATACATCTGTTCTTAATGTGAGTCTTCAAATGCGACACTGAGTAAACAAAAACAGCACTACAGTGTACAGAAGACACTGTGTTTATGAATGGCAAAACAAGCTCTTTATGTTCAATTCTTTTATAAAAAGAAAAGAATGATATAAAAATTCAGGTTGGTGACAGGCCTAAACAGAATGAAGTGGAGACCAGGAAGAGCTGACCAGTCGAGGTCAGGGGACAGAGAAGGTTCTGAATCTTCAGTTATGTAACAGAGTCATGAGAGTGTGCATTTCATAATGTATAACAAGACTTGCATCTAATAAAGCTTTTGAGTACACAAGTGAGTATCAGAGAAGTCACAGCTTCCATTTCCTTGGACTTTTTATAAGTCAGGATCGATAGTAATCTCAGTGTGGAATTTCTCAAACTTGGCACTGCTGACATTCAGGGTGGATAAGCCACACACACATATGTGTGTGTGTGTGTGGGGGGGTGCTGGTACTGCTTTGTGCACTGTGGACCATGTAGTGCAGGCCTGGCCTCTATCCACAGGAATCCAGTAGCAAGCTCCCAGCTGTGACAGCCAAGCACAGGTCAGACTTCAGGAAGTTTCCCCGCATGAGAAAGGTGCCCACCCACCAGAGACCACCTGGGCTCCAGGGTGACCTACACTAGATGACATGAGATTGGGCTGCCTAAGAGCTGGAAATCCCAGTGCAGCCTCACACCCACACATTATGTCTTCCCTTAAACTTACTGTCACTATTAAGTCGCAGTGTCTCTGAGCTACATGCAAAGGGTGACCCGAAGAGTTACACAGCACAAGCACTTTGGCCCCTTGCCATAGCTCTGACCCCTTCGCAATCTTCCCACCTGTTCAGGAACTGGATTCACCTTCCTGTCCGCAATAAGCAACTCGGCCCTCACCAGTCTCCTGCCACCCTGACCAGGAAGCAGAGCAAGCCCCTCTCCTCCTCCCTACATCCCCAGCGGGCTCCTGTCTTCCGCTGCAGCACTGGCACAGTATCATGACCCTAAACACACCACACCTGCACATGGGTGCACACCTGCACACGGCACTCCTGCACACAGTACACCTGCACACAGGTGCACACCTGCACACAGCAGTCCTGCACATGGCACACCTGCACATGGTACACCTGTACATGGTACACCTGCACACAGGTGCATACCTGCACATAGCACTCCTGCACACGGCACACCTGAACACTTGCACACAGCACACCTGCACATGGCATACCTGCATATGGCACACCTGAACACTTGCACACAGCACGCCTGCACATGGCACACCTGCACACAGCACACCTGCACACGGCATACCTGCACATGGCACACCTGCACACTTGCACATGGCACACCTGCACACGGCACGCCTGCACATGGCACACCTGCACACGGCACGCCTGCACATGGCACACCTGCACATGGCACACCTGAACACTTGCACATGGCATACCTGCACATGGCACGCCTGCACATTTGCACATGGCACACCTGCACATGGCACACCTGCACATGGCACACAGCACACCTGCACATGGCATACCTGCACATGGCACACCTGCACACTTGCACATGGCACACCTGCACATGGCACACGGCACACCTGCACACGGCACACCTGCACACGGCACACCTGCACACGGCACACCTGCACATGTGCACACACCAGCTTGTCTTGGGGAGATCCCTCAAGGTTGGCATCAAGCCACCCTCACAGTCGTCACTCAAGCCCTCTGGCTGCGGGAAGTCACCCCACGTCTGTGGAAGTCTCGAAGCTGAAGAACCAGGGTGCTCACTCGGGAGCTGTGCTAAGCCCCGAAGAAATGACTGTGCTGAACTCTTCTGCCTTTCAGTCACTTCGAGTGGAAGTCAGACAAAATTTGGCATTATTTTTTATCAACACACCATATATCTTAACTTTTTCTTATATCTTTGTAAATTTATTGGCATATAGGCAAAAGTGTTGGTTCCAATCTGTACGTAAAATAGAACAAGCTCAGTTGATTCACTGTTGAAGTATTATGTCTGTTCTAGGTGAGAATGTAAATAAGAGTTGGGAGAACAGCACTGTGAACTGTCAGATCACTCAAAGCTAAAGATTATCAAGGTTTTACCCAACTGTGTTCCCAAGTCTCCTCCAACTCCTGGGACTGGTGCTCAAACGGAGCTCCATTCCCAGCCCTCTGATTCGCTCCATGCTGACACGGGTTCCCATTCAACCAATCTGGGCTCAAGCTTGAGAGCCTGCCTCAACCTCCTAGAGCGCTGGATGACAGGTGTGCGTCCCCACGAGCAGCTGCTCCATCATTTAGAAAAATGTTTTTGTTTCCTGACTGATCAAAATTTCAACTATCAAATTTACTTCACTTCAACATATTTAAATATGTAACTTTAAAATACTTGGATGTGTCAGGAGTTTTTGTTTCTGGTGGTGCTGAAATTTGAAGCCAGGGCCACACCCATTCCAGTGATCTGCCACTAAACAACACTCCCAGCACTCTTAATCGGATTTTCAAGAGCAATTAAGAAGTAAATATAAAAACCTTTGTAGAGCATGAGTGCAACACAAGGTTATGTACTTTTATGTGCCTTTTCACTTTTTAAGACCCCAGTAATGATTACTGACTTAAAAAATATTTACTGAAATCCACACTTCCTTTTAAGATTCCCAACAGTAATATTAAATGTGAGTTGTCAAATTACAAAGAAAGGAAGGTTGGGATGAATGGAGAGAGAGAGAGAGAGAGTAGAGGAGAGAGACAGAGAGAGAGGGAGGGAGGAAGAAGAAAAGAAGGAAGGAAAAAAGAAAAAGAAAGAAAGAGAGAAAGATCGATCGATGAGAAAGGAAGAAGACCAGACTAGCGCCCTGAGGTGTGAGGTCCCTGCAGGCCTGGGTGCAGGGTGTACTACAGCAATGCTTTCCAAACAGGCTCAGGCCGAGCCAGTCTTCCGGACCGCTCTGGAAATGCCAGTGTGTTCCCGAAATTTGAAGGGGATTAAAAAGGCGTCAAAGCCATGTTTCTTACCCCAGGTACAAAGCTCGGTATGTGTGCTGCCAACAATTTCCAAATCCAGTAATGGAAGAGCAATTATCTTGCCACAGGATAAAAGAAGGGAAATCTCAGGTGCATTATTCTTTTTAATTCCAAACATTTACTTTATATAACAAGATGAAGAACATGTTAAAATGCACTTTTCAAAAAAAACCTGATTCAATAAAAACAATGTAAGCATAAGTGCAGGAATCATTCTTTCCATAAAATAATGGGGATCTCACTCTTAAAACCCCACTTCTCTTACTGTCATTAATCAGAGACCACATATTTCATCTGGCTTGAGAAACGGGATTCAATTTAATGCTAATTTGCTTTTTTATGTCAAGAAATTGAAGTAAGTCAGGCACAGTGATAACACCTGTAATCTCAGCACTCAGGAGGCTGAGGCAGGAGGATTGCTGTGAGTTTGAGGCCAGTCTGGGCTCCAGAGTGAATTCAAGGCTTGCACTACGAAGCCTACACTACAAAGCAAGACCCTGTTTAAAGAAGGAGCAGGAGCAGGAGCAGGAGCAGGAGCAGGAGCAGGAGTAATGGATTTTTAGTCCTTTCCTCTTTTCTCCCACTTAAAGGGACCTATATTCAAAGACTGGTAGAAGTCAAACATTTTCATGCCCACAGACATGAGAGTGTGTTTTCTGAGCTGACCTTGTCACACACTGAGCGACACCATCCAGGCAAACGTGTCCCCAGGCAGAAGATAAGGTCTGAGACAGTGGAGGTGGAGGAATTAGGATTTCCCCGCATCTCACTGCCAATCAGGAATGAGCCTATGCATAATTTTTAGAGCTATAAAGGCCTTTGAAGATGTCCATCTTAACTTTAAAAAAAAAAGTCTGCTTTGCATCTTCCTGATGCCTTTTCATTCTTTTTTCCCCTCAGAATATACTAATTTCTACTATGCCTTAGCAAATCCTATTTGCATCTCATTGTCTCGGAGCCAGGCTGGCGACCCAGGTGCACCCGTCAGCCTGTCCTCACCTACGAACACCCTACGCATGTGGAGAGCCAGCCTAGAGCCCACGCAGAGAGGGTCCATCGCGCGCTTTCTCTGGTATCACTGTTACTCTTTTGCTCCCCATGGTTTCCCTAATTCAACTTCTAGTTGCACTTTGCTGTTTTCTTTCCAGAATGACAGAAAATATTCAGAGGTAAAATGAACTTGGTTCCAAAGAAGAGGAAATTCCTCCTCCCTGCCTTGGGCCTTCCCTTCTTTTCCTGAGGTGACTGCTGATAACTTGGGGTGTACTGGGGGAGAAAAGGGCCTTCCAGACTGTCAGATCCCTTCAGGCTGATATGCGGTTGGGTGCCCCCATCGTAAGTGACCACTGCTAGTATTAATCCTTAACCTGACAGCTTCACATTGAGGACTTCACTGAATGCAGGAAGTTTTCACTCACCATGCACCAATTCACACAGGAGACCATGCTTTATGCTTTCATGGCTCTTAGATTTTAGGAAAAAACTATGCTTGGAGGAAGACCCAGGTAATTAAGGGGAGGGAAATGAAAGTTAATTCCCTATGTCTGGTATGCTGGACGACTTTGCAGGTACAAGTAGCAGGTGCCTGATATGCAGTAGAAGGCCAAGCGAAGGCCTCAAGAAGGTGGCTGTCTGGTGCAAGCACACAATCTGACTTATGAACTAGGCTAGTGCCATGGCTTAAATGTCGGTGCCCCTTTTAAAATTTGTGTTAAGATTTAATCTCCAATGCAAGGGTATTAAAATGTGTGGCCAATAAAAGTGATTTTTGTCACGAGGGCTGAGTTCTCATGAACTGATTACAGCCTTAGGGAAGAGCTGCAGAGAACTTCGAGAGACCTGTGGGCCCTTCTGCCCTTCTACTCTTGGCCAGCAGGGCCCAAGGTACCACCTCGGAAGCAGGGACACACGACCTGCCGGCATTCGAATCCAGAACTCCCAGTCGCAGAGCCAGGGCTGCCGCCCCAGTCAGCATAAATCGCCCACGTCAGCAGAATTCGTGAATGACTGAATAGATCTAAGAAACACACTTATGATCAATAAGACCCATGTTAATATACTTATTTAAAAATGAGTGCTTTTTATTACTAAATTTATAAAAGGATATTTATGTTTAATTAGATATTTTTAATTAAAATCAACCATACTAATTGTGCAGATAAAGTAATTTATATGACTCTATAAACAGGATGTAAAAAGAAAAGTATCATCATGCATATTACAATACAACGTGAATAGTGTATACTGATTCATATTTAAATCTATTAAAACACACAAAATAGGATATTATTATGGAATAAATATATGAATTAATTCTAATAATTCACTTGATAAACATTTCACTTGTCATTGTTATGCTTAACTTTAAAACATTAAACAGTATTCATTAATTTTATGAGTATAAGCTATCAAGGACCTCTCAAAGAACACAAAGTTATTTTCAACAGTCACAGATAAAATATTTGACAAGTTATTCAGGAAAATCCTTTTAAAATTTTTTATAAATTAAAATAATGAGTTCTAGTATATATTTTGTCAGTAAAACTGGAGACAACTGCATAAAAGGAGAATTATATTTCTATTTCCTACATACTTCTCTGAAAAATGAGATGACTGTCCTCATAGCTCATGTCTTGACTCTAGGATAATAGCCAGTAGCTAAATGCATGACCTCTATTCCTCATCTTTTCTACCCAAGAATTAATTAAGGAGTAGTTGTGAGCAAACTTCAGCTTTATTCAGGAATAGGACATTTCAAAGGAGGTTGTAAACCCCAGTGACGTGGCTTTTCTATTTGAACATCGTTCAGAGGAATTAGCATTTTTCTACGTGCAAAGGTTATAAGACAAAATCGAGGCATCTGTCCAATTAAGTTCTCAACTGATTTTTCTGTCTGACACATATTCTTAATAATAAGTTTCATAACAGTAATTTCACAACCTGGAAAAGTTGCTGTAACAAAGTAAACCATTTCATCTCCTTATGGTGGGAAGTCCAGAGACAGTGAAATGTATTTTTTGAAAGGTAAAGTTTTAAAGAAATCATCAAACATATTCCACTTGGCTGTGAGTAATATTTCAGGTAATAATAAATGTGAAAAAAATAACAGCCTTGATTTTTCAAAGCAACATGTTTTTCACATTGCTTCAATTTATAGGAACTGGTACCAAGATTTTACTGAATAATTTTGTGGGCTTCTCTGCTACTGGCATTTGGTTTCAAAAGATAAAAATAGTCTTGTTCAAAGAGCATTTATTTAGCAATTTCCCTTTAAAATTTCAAATGTAGCATTTTGGGAGGGAAAGAAAGTGATAGAAATATACACTTATCTACTTCTCAAAAAGTACAGTTGTCAAATTACGCAGCAGGAAAAAAATAACACAGCTCCTAATATTAACAAAGATGTATTCCAGATGGGTTTTTAAATTATGATTATATTTCAGAACTGAGCCAAATATTAAAAAACACGCTTGAAAATCAATGCTACAATGACAAACAGTAAGATGAGATAATAACCCTTCTAGCTTAATAACCTAAAAGAAGAAGATTAAAACTCTCAGATTTAGTGTAACTAGGAATGTTAATTGTGCGGTCAGTACAAATTCACAAATGCAAACTGTTTTCCTTAATAAAAATAAGAAATCCACTATAAATCAAACATAGGCCAACAAACCTGGCCTCCTTTCTGCGTCCTTGAGTTAGTTCTAGCTCACCCTCCAGTTGAAGGTAATGTTCATTCTACTTATTTCAGCTCTGGTTTCCAAGTAAAGTAGTACTCCGACCAGCCATAGGGTCAGCTGAAAATTAAGCCAGGTTTGCTGTATAATATGCATAAGATGGAAAGGATTCTGAATCAGTTTTGATGCAGTGGTGAGAGTATTAGGTTTAGAGCAAAGCCAAGCGCCAAGCCCTTCTGGGACAGCCCTGCTGGAGCCCTGCAGGCCGCCTCTCCCCGACGGCACGTAGCAGGCCCAGCGATGATAAGTATGGAAGGTCCGCCCTTTAGGCAGAGCTGAGGAGCAACCGTTCATGAAGTGCAGTCTGTAAAGTGTGGTTAGAACCACATGGACTGAAACAGTCCAGGTACCGACGCTGTCAGGTTATAGCGGACAGCAGACGGAAGGACGGTGGCTGCGGCCGGCGCAGGAGGGGGTGGACGGAGCAAGGGCATCCGGAAAGGTCAGGGTGGAGGCTTCACGCCACGCCAGACGGTGGCACTGGCACCGTGGCGGTGATCAGCCCCCAGCCAGCTCTCTCTGTGCCCCGCACAGCCAGGACGCGGCCGGGACCCAGCCGCAGGGCCGCCCCAGACTCCAGGGCGCGGCTGCGAACAGTGAGCTTCTGCTCTTCACAAAGCGCCAGGCTCGTGATGCTGGTAACACAGCAGAAAACGGCCTGAAACACGACGGGCACACCCCCGCCTTCCAGGCCACTGGGAAATGCACAGTAAGACAAGTGGGCACCACAGGCCTGGGCGACACCCCCAGCACAGCCCGGAGGACCCCGGCAGACCCCAACGCCGACCTCGCTCCTGGCTGCCGCAGTGAAAGGTGGCGCGGCCCTTGCAGAGGAGTCTGGCAGTTCCCTGTAAAGCTGAGCACAAGCTCACCTCCCAGCCCCACAGCCGCACCCCCGGCACCTGCCCAAAGGAGCGGGAGTGTTCCGGGCACACAAAACCTACACACAAAGCTTACAGCAGTGTGTGCAGACTCGCCCAGTGATGACCCGAGAGGAAAAGAGGAAAGCGGGAGAGGGGGAGAAGAAAAGGGAAAGGGCGGGGAGGGAAGGGAAGAACAGTGCTGCACGTCCAGACAGCGAATCAATCAGCACTGCAAAGAAATGAAGCTGTCAAAGTATGAGCCGAGTCGGAGGAAACTGAAATGCACGATGTCAGGTGAAAGAAGTCAGCGTGCAAAGGCCACGCAGCACACGGGCCCAGCATTCTGGACAGGGGACAGTCAGAGAGGCCCGTGGTGGCCGGGGCTCGGAGCCGAAGGGACGCCGGAGCAGGGACGGAGGTTTCCGGGTGGGGACAGTCCTTGTGTGACACCAGGCCACCGCAGGTCAGCCTGCGCTTGCCCCATCACAGAATACACAACTCGGAAGGTGGCCCTCGGCAGGGAGGACCAGTCCCGAGTGACGAGGCTGTGTAGCTCCCGTAGCCAGCAATACCACCCCGGTGGCACGTGGGCCGGCAGGGCCACAGGCACCTCCGAGTCCTCCCTCAATTTTGCAGTGAACCTAAAACTGCTCTAAAGAAAATCTTCATAAAGATGTTTATGTCTCGTCCGGCGCATCTAATCACTTCTCATGGAGAAAGCTGATAATGACAATGACTCTGGCCACAGAAATGCGGGTAATTGCTCTTGATGCTGTGTTATTGATCACTGCCTTGTGCACAGATGTCTTGCACTTACTTATAAACTCATGCAAAATTCTTTATTCCCTATGCATGTGTTATTCTTCACATTCTTCTTTAAACTCATTGCATTACTACTTCTCTAATTAATAAGTACATTTTGGCATACATTCCTTTACTAGTTACATGAATTGAGATATTTTGGCAGTACTGAGGATTGAACCCAGGGCCTTCACACAGAGTTACATCCCCAGCTCATTTTTTATTTTGAGGCAGGGTCTCTCTAATTTGCTAAATTCTCCAGGTCAGGCTCAAAATAGCAACTCTCCTGCCTCAGCCTCCCAGAGTGCTGGGATTACAGGCATGCATCACCATGCAAGGTGGAACTGATACTTTAACTTAAAAATACTCTCCATTTCAATGACTTGCATGACTAGTACCCACTGATTTTGCATAGCAGGAAATAGTTTTTCAGAAGATTTTTTTTTGCATGCGATATTTTTCTATCATACTCTAACTTTCACACCACATCATCTACTTTAAAGTGAGTGACCAACCTTCAAACATATGGATTAGGATAAAGTTGCTTTGTAATTGTATAACACTGCTTTCTAATGTACAGCTTTAAAAAATTGGAAAAAAGGTACATAACATACTATAATGTAATTTGCTGGAATTTACCAATTTGGAACTCCTAAAGGAACTATAATGTATGATATGGAAGTTTTACTGCCCTTTTATCTCCATTATGAGCACTGAAAGTATAGATACTCTCAGAGAATTAACAAACCCAAACGGTTATTAAGGAAATGTTATTCATCAAACTGTGAACAAGGTCACCCGTACAAAAATGTAAGGTAAGTTGAAAATGAGCCTTGCTTTTACAGCACGACAGATGTGGAAACTCATTTTGGTCATCATCCAACTCATGTGAGCTCTGATTTTCTACATGTAACCCAGAAGTTATTCAAAGGAAAAATGATTCTCTATTGGAGAATGGAGAATACATTTCCCATGGATTTTTTCCTCTCATTCCCTCAGAAAGCTGGTTGTCTCTTTCCTTTCTAAAATAACTTCATGGTAGAAAGTTACAGTCTTTGCAGAAACTTCAATCTTCCCTTTCCTGGTTTCCAGTTTTGCTTGCCTCCGAATCTCATTATCTCTCTCCCCCACAGCAGGTAACTTTTCTTAGCCCTATATCCATAAGGATAAAGGATGCTTTGAGAGAAGTTGTGTTTTTAAAGACTCTGCTCTTTAAGAGCACCCTATGTGCTGGGTGTGGAGGCACACACCTGTAACCCTAGCACTCCGGAGGCTGAGGCAGGAAGATTGCTGTGAGTTTCAGCACAGCCCAGGCTACATAGTGAGCTTAAGGCCAGTCTGAACTATACAGTTAAACCCTGTCTCAAAGCAAAACAAAATAAAACAAACCAGCTGGGGATGTAGCTCAGCAGCCTGCCAGGCAAGTACGAAGACATGAGTTTGATTCCCAGTAGCAAAAACAAAATAAAACAAGAGTGTCCTGGTTCATAGTCTCACAATTGCTCACAGTAACTAGCTGATAGCGTTTTCAATTCAATTCAGAAACTGAGTGTCAGTCTAACCCGTAGCTGAGTGATGGAAACCTCATTCTAAGTTACCATGGTCAGAGAGCCTTAGAGATGTTCTCTTCGCTCCTCTGCGGGTCATGGAACCACAGTTTTATGGTAACACGTGCTGATCTCGGAAATGAGAAGTTTTATCTCAGGGCAGTGGCAGAGGGGACAGACTCTGCCCCACAGACTGGGATTCCACAGGCTTCCATCACAGAAGGCCCAGGAAACCGGGTGCCGGAGGGGTAGCGGTCCACGCTTTGTGTGGACTCCACACGGAAGCGCTGCCCGGTGAGGCTGTCACTCATGGCTCAGACATTCTGTGTTTTATTTAGAGCTGAATATGCATATTTAGAATGGAAACCTTTCAAAGGAAATATTAAAAAGGCAGTTGCAACAAAGCCATCTAAAGGCACAATGTTTTCTTAACCTTAATTTAAAATCGAAACTACCTTGTGGGATAATTTTGGGTTACAAAGGCATATTTCCCTGTGCTGTGACGTCTTTGGGTAAAAGGTTCAAGTTAAAAGCTGACGTTCTGCTCCCCGCCCGGGCGCTGGCCGCGGTCCCCCACCAGCCTTCCCAGGCCAGAGGGGCGGCTCTCCAAGCTGCTGCTGCGGGTGACCAACGCGGCGCCGCAGCGGAGCAGACGCTAGGAGCCTTGCTGGGGCTCCGGCCTGATGCAGGGGTCCCAGAGGGCACGGGGAGCCAGGAGCTGGCCAGCGCCCCGGCGGTGCGGACTCAGCGCCACAGCCCTGTCCTCCCCGCAGTGTCACGGGGGTCCCTTCGCCGGCCTCGGCTCCTTCTCTGCTACTAAAATCGATGCTTTCATCATCTCCGGGCCTTTCGGGTACCAACTCCAGGCCCCACCATCCTGCTTCTCCCCAGGGGCACAGCGGAACACTGTTTAACTTCAGGCCGGGGTCCCGGGCTCGCCTGTGTCCTCCCACCTTAGTAACGTCCACCCCATCAGGGTTGGTGTGGACGTTATCTGCCCCAGTACTTTTCTAAACCGTAACATGTTTCGAAAAATGAGTTTTCCCCATTCACCCAAATCGCTTGATTTATTACTTTGGTTGCCAGTACACGAACAGCTACATGCATTCATTTTAGGGATGCATTTTAGATATAATTGTTACCTAAAACTTTTTTCATCACAGCTGGTGCACATCTATAATCCCAGCTATTTGGGAGGCTGAAGCAGGAGGATTGCAATTTCAAGGCCAGTCTTGGTGACTTAGCCAGACCCTTTCCCAAAACAGAAAGAGCTGGGCGTGCAGTGCAGTGCTAGAGCGATTGCCTCGTGGGGCGCAGCACCCAGTCCATGGTACGTCAGTGAATTATCCACGCGAGGAACGCGCTAGCAGTGGGGGACACGGGCACCGTGCCTCTGAGCTGGGCCTGGACGCTGCTCTTCCGGCCCCGCACCACACAGCCGTGCAATCCCGGGTCAGTCAGCTTCATGGCCCGACCACCTCCACACAAAGGGACACGGGTGGCACCGCGAGGGGACTGGAGCGCGGGAACCCCTGGGTCCCCGGCCGTCAGCCAGCAGGAGGCAGGGCACGCAGGGAGCGCTCAGAATGGGTGAAGGTAACTCGTGACTCGGGACTTCGACCATGTGCGCTGAGAAACAGCTCCACTGCCATGGCTGTTCAGCCTCTTTGTAAAATTATCTGATATTACTCAAAACACAGTCATAGACTATCACATTTAACAAAATTGAAATTCTTACTACTATATCAGCATACATATATAGTCACAGATGCTTGGTTTTCCTTTAAATATTGTCAAAGGAAATTTTGATATTGTTTGGAAAATTCACCATTCTGAAAATGGAAAACATGCATAATATCAGTATTCCAAAATGAGTTGGTTATAAAAAATCACAGGAAGATCAAGATATTCTTTTTTTTCCCTTTTTTTGGTATGGGGAATTGAACTCATGACCCATGCTTGCTATATCCCTGGCTCCAAGATATTCTTAGTATAGCATAAATAATTAACAAGTTCTTGTAATTTTCTTCATTCTTTGGAATTAAAAAAACCTTCAAGCCGGGCGCAGTGGCGCACGCCTTTAATCCCAGCACTCGGAGGCTGAGGTAGGAGGAACGTCGTGAGTTCGAGGCCAGCTTGGGATACAATGTGAGTGCAAGGCCAGCCTGAGCTATATAGTGCGACCCTGCCTCAAAAAACTAGGGCTGGGAGTTTGGCTCAGTGGCTTAAGTGCCTGCCCTGGCAGGTGAGAGGTTGTGAGTTCGATCCCTGGTGCTGCAAAAAAAAAAAAAAAGAAACTTCAAAATTAGGGAGTTTAAACTTCTTGCTGTTGTTTCAGATTTTTATGTTTCAAAGGTGGGTAATTAATCATAAATAGAAAAAAGGTGTTCATATAATTGATTCAGATATCTTTAATTTTTCATTTAGTAATAAAATGGTTTTTAGTATATATCATAAACTGCACTCTTCTTAGTGCTTATTTTATCAGAAAAACATTTTAATCCTTTATAATTTAATAGAAAATATTTAAAGCTCTAATCATTTTTAACAACCACTTACGTTTTCTCAAAAAGGCATTTAAAATAGAGTAGAATTATGAATTTTAAAGCTGTGAGTGCCCCGTCCTCTGCCCAGTGCTCCCAGTTTCCCGTGTAACTGCTGAGACCCAGCTTCACATGCTCTGCACATCCAAACCGCAGTTTCCCCTCCCAGCCCTTTTCTAAATATGAATGCAAATCAAATCCTCAAGGATACACATGGAAAAATCTTAATGCAGAATTTTTATCACTCAGGGTTCCCTCTGGAGGATATTTCATGTTCATTCCCAGAACTATTTAGATTTTAAAACAAATATGTATAAAGGGAATAATTTCATGTTTCTAGTTAAAAAGCCTTTACTAGAAGTTGAAAAATAAAGCTGAATTTATTTTTTTCTCTTTAGAAAAGGGAGATCGAATTAAAGAAGAAAAAACATAACACTAAAGGGGGGAAATTTCTATTATGACAAAAAATTCCAAAGACAAGAACACACATGTTAATACAGAAAGGCCATTCTCAAAGCCAAGGATAAGAAGAAAGTGTAAAGATGAAAACAGAAGAAAACAAAGGAAGGACAGAGAAGTGAACTGCTCACAAAATAGCCACCATAACCCCCACCCCGATATGTGCATTTTTAGGTGATCTTTAGCCACACATACGCAGGTTAGTCGTGCAGTTTTCTTTGTCCAGTGGACGAGCACAGACACTTCAATCAGACTTTGAAGGCGCCTGCCTACTGGGGCTCCCTCCCGCCTGCCGAGCCCACCGAGTGAGCAGCCCTGCGTCCTCTGCTGGAAGATGAGGGGCGCATGGAGCAGGACCACGCTGGGAGTCCCCACTCACCCCTCTGATGAGAGCAGGCGCTCACGCGGCCAGTCCGGTCCTGCAGCAGCCAGCGGGGCAGCTGACTGGACACGTGAGGAGGCCAGCAGGGCTCAGAGAGGCCACCACAGGCCACGGTGCGGCCCACTTACCCACCGAGCCACAAATCAAAGCAATCAGGGGCATCTGGTCACGAGATTTTACAGTGGCCTGATAGACAAGTGTCAAATGACGCAAGAACGATGAACAAAACTGGGGAACAGTAGCTTTGGATGAGAAATAAAATGTTCCGCTTTTTTATTTCTGCACTAAGTGGTTTGTTTTAGGTGTTGGCATTAGTAAGGTAACCATTTTACTTCCCTCTGCAATATGCATTTGTCTAATAAGTCTGATGTGTCCAAAGTTTGCTTCTACCTTAAAATATATCTTTGCTGAAAAAGCTAGAGATAACAGCAAACTGATCTCATCCTACTGCTAGTTGGAGAGTTGTACGAGGAGCAGTGGACATTGTTCTCTGGCTAGAGGTAGATTAAAATATTATCAGCTGCATACATGACAGAATTAAACCAGCCTTCATCATATTACATGATTATGAGATCTGAGGTACAATGTGTCTTTCAAAGACCAAGTAAAAAGTATTATTTTTATTTTATAAATATTTATTCATTTTACTTACATACCCAATTAGCTACAAGTTTTTTTTGAATGTATCTGCCATTTTACTAGTATTTATGTTTTGTACCTTTTTAAAATTGTAAAGTATAAAAATTTCATTCAAAACTATTTATTTAATTTTTATTAGTCCTTCAGATCTTAATTACCTGGACAAGGTATAATATGATCTATCCTCAGTAACAATTTAATGTTATTGTAAATTGCGAATTACCTTCCCAAGGCATCCCTTTTCTTTGATTTTTCTATCACTTGACTAACACAGAAGACATTTAACCTTTTTTCTCATGGGAGGGGGAAAATATCCACCTATAACTCCTTAACGGAAGGACAGGGATTCATGCCCTGACTTCCAGAGTACAACAGTGTCAACCCCATAAACTCCGTTAAACAGAGCTATTTACAATGCTATAGCACTGTTGGTGTAGCGCATAGATGTTTAAGTATTTATTCAATTGCATTAAATTATAAATTTACAAAGAAAAGAGAATGTCAACTGCATATGAGCTTCCTATCAAATAATATATATTGTGATGAGTAATGAGATAGAAATCTGTGGAAAGATACACACAGAAGCAAGCTTAATTGTAAGAATTATTATGCGCATGATGATCAATCAAGGAATGTTTCTCATAGGGCTGGGAGTTTGGTTCAGTGGCTTAAGCACCTGTCTGGCAGGTGTGAGGTTGTGAGTTCGATCCCCAGAGCTGCAAGAAACAAATAAACAAACAAAAAGAACCCCCCCAAAAAGAATCATTTCTCATAGTCCACATCTTATCAAACCAATTTAAAAATTTCTTTTGTCTATGATACATTTCTTCTTCATTTATTTTTTCAAATTTACCTGAGTATGCTTTAAAAGCTTATCAATTAACAGAATTATAATAGACAATATTTTTCTACCTTTTATTGGGAAGTTTCCTATACATAAAATGAGAATGAACAAATAGTAAACTAGGCCTAAGGGAAGACAGAGAATGCAGGCTTTAAAATGGGCAGAAATAAGCCCAGCTAAAAATCGTGGTTCTATTTCTAAAAAGGAAGAAATAGATAACAATAAAATGGATAAAAGTCAAAGCAGTTTGTAATTAGTGGTCTCTTTCTTTAGGTAAATTTGCCACCTAGATGTTTTTTCAATATCTCAGATGAATGTGTGAAATATAGAATGTTGAAAGAACAGGACTGACATACATTCAGTAATCACTACATTTGCTAAACTTCCAAATAATTTTCATAGTTTCACAGTCTTCTGTGTCCTTTCATGATTTACAAATTGGATTCAGTGTCTTCTCACCTGGGCTTTGTAAGTTTACCGTCACCTAGCTTCTTTGTATTACTCATTATTCATCTAACCATTATTCAAAACACCAGTTAGATCTTACTTCGTATTAAAATTTATATATAAGTATTATGCCATTACAATAATGATGGAAATATTTGAATGGCAGATTAGATAGAAAGATACATAGATGTGAGAGGAGATGGAGATTGAGAGAGAGACTAAGAGCATAAGAGAGAGACACTGCTCTCTTCTTGTGTATAACAAGAGAACCAGGTCATATTTTATGTAAAATTTAAGACAACTGAAGGATAAATAATCCATTCATAAATTAATAGGCTGAGAAAATATTTTTAGGTCTAGCATGACCAAAATTTTGAATAAAATTTTAAAATATATATTATCTTTCCTTTTGTTGGATCATTTGTGCTTCCTCTGATCACTACTATTTCACCTTATTAGAATACAACCAATAGGATGCTCCTCTAGAAATACCAGGAGATACTGCAATGTCCAAGGCACATTCCAGCAGTCACAGAATCACATACATCTTGCACGTAGCCTTTTGGTCAGTACTGCATTTATTTGATAAGTAGGAGAAATCACTGTAATATGATACACAGGTGTCTGATACTTCACCTGAGTTACAGCCTAATGTACACAAGCTAACATACACAAACTAGATGAAATGGAAATAGAGAGTAATGTATTTGTCACACTGCTTACTCATTTTAATTGCAGATTGAATCTGAGATAGGGATAGGTATTAGACTGTAAATCAAGAATAGAGGAAAACTGTCACTTGTAGAAAGATACACCACTAGTATTAGATACAAGGAATACATTTCAATTTAGAGCATTAGAAATAATGTAATATTTGGTTATTTTTTCAATTTTGTCACAAGTATAAATCTTATAGCAGTTTTAATTTAACCAGCTGTAAGAGAACAGAAAAAAAATGTCTTTGAATAAAATTTTATTTCAACTCTGACATTGCAGGGGTTGTTTTACTTTTAAAGCTAGTAACCTAAAATGTACTGGTTCTGAGGAAATATGTACAATCTGAGCATCTTCTAGAATTTGAAAAGCATGTGTGTAAGAAAAAGGACATTATCTCACAATGTTTACCTCCGTAGGATTTTGTAAGAGGACTGTTTGCCTCCAGTTATGATGACGACAGCCTTCTGGTAAGGAAACCCTGCATGAAGTGCGGGGTTCTCTCCGGGTCTCTCGGGAGTTTCCTCGGGGTTCCAAAGCTAATTTGGTTTAAGGGCTCTGTTCTCAGCACTGCTAGCCCAGTGGTCTCCCACTGCTGTCCAGGCTGGACAGCAGAACCCCGACTTGGGACTACAAGATGTTACCCAGTGCAGGAAAATACCCTACACATTCATGCATGTTCTTAAAATGAACTACACTGGTTATGAAATATGAAAAATGAAATACTCATTTATTTCACAACTATTCCAAAACAATCCTAAGAAGAGAACATTTCTTAAAAGAAAACCTCGAAGTCAAGGACTCACTATAATAAAAATCAGATGACTTCAAAATAGAAATATCTATGCTCCATTTTGAATAAATGTAGACATCACAAAAGGGAGCTTAATTTTTCAAATCATGATCCATTAGGGTTTGGGAAGCTTTGTAAACCTTTGACTGATAGTCACAAAACTTGTGCAATCAGTTAATACTACAATTTGAGTCAATCAAAACTACAAGAAATTCAGTTAATAACTATTGATGTCATAGTTCTTAATAGAGAAGAGTAAAGTTTGGCTAGCTTTATAAAGACACATTGATTCTAAATTTATTCATCCTCCCAATCATATTCATTCTCTCATCAAATACTGATATTCTGTCTATTTACTGTTATGGGCATCTCTTCCTCTTTAGTTTCATGGCCTCTTCTTCCACTCAGATGATGATCACTTTTTGGCTGAATCTGAAAACCGAGTAACTTGGCACTTGTCCTGAATATAGCTAATTACAGTTCATCCCTCAAGCACTGGTCATGAATCATCTCCAGGAGGCCTCCCTTCACTTCTGAATATTACCATTTCCCTTCTGTGTTTCCCTCATCCTCTTTATCATGGTATTTATGCCACTGAAGTATAATTGTGGGCTTATACTACCCTCTCCTTTTTGCCTTGAAGGTATGACCTGTATTATTTTAATTTTCAAACTCCTATTTCACATAAATATATCCCTACATGTTGGGAATATGTGTTCAGCAAATACAAATAGCAAGAAATTTTTAAAAATCTTGTTCCTATTAATATACTGAATTTCATGGCAAAAATGATATCAAGGGCTGGAGAGTTAGCTCAGCAGCACAAGGGCCTGCCTGGTAAGCATAAGGTCATGGGTTCAATCCCTGGTACAAAAAAAAAAAAAGAAAGAAAATGATAATATCAGATCTGTACTGCTGCACAGCTTATTACATTTCCTAGATGATGAGTTTCAATACTAAGGACAGAGTTCAGTTAATTTCAAATTGTTTAAAGTTTCATAAATTAAGCTCCATATATGTGTACTTTGAAACTGACTTACCGTCTTAGATTTTCAAAAATGAAATTAGAAAATCAGAGTCATCACATATGGTCAGTGGAATCAAAGCCTAGAAAATCTCCCAAGACTCCTTTTAGGGATCCATCACATACCATGGTTGATATCCATAGTGCCTCAAACGCCTCCTAAAATAACACTCAAAACGTATTTTCTAAGTCCCTACTTACTGTACATTATTCTACCTTTAAAGATTCCCCACTTTTTAATAATGCTCCACACATAGCTGACTGCGATGTCTACAGCCCTAACGAGCCACAGAATCGCCAGTGCTTAAACTACAAATGCTGTCCTATTTTGGTTTTCATGATGTGTTTGTATGTCTCATAGGTATAGCATTTTAAAAAGCGTATTTTTTTCAAACCACTGTTTTTAGGATTTTAAATTTAATAAACTGAATCTTCACCATGAAAAAGTAATTTTGCCAACATCAGTAGCTTAAATCTAAAACATTACATAGCTTCAAATCCCTGGAAACGATCATTTCCACCTGGTGTTTGATGACTGCTCTTAGCTCACCAACCGATCATTAAACGGCTCCTGGAGTCAGAGCACGAGGAAATGAACTAAAGCCCCGTGTGGAATAGTCCCTGACCGTGTGGAGGCAGAAATGAATTGAGAATGCTTTTATTTCATTCACAAGAGGAAGTTTTCTCTATACTGCCAATTAGGGATAACGGTTGGAAGACTTCATAGCAATAGGAAATCCTGTAGCCATTTCACTAGTAGAAAGTAATTGTTTTAACTGCAAAATTCTAACATTATTCTTCTTAATGTGCTATGAAAAAAGGAGAGGCTCCCATGTAAATACTGGCGTGTTTAAGGTAGGTCTAACTCCTCCTAACCCTCCATTTCCAAGTCGTGAAGTCATAGCAAGAGCACTGCTCTCTACTGCAGCAACGAATGCAAATATTTTTTCTCACTCACAAAAAAGAAGAAAAACATAGTATCAACAAAACTCAAATTTAAATATATATTTATTGAAGTGAATTAGACATTTTAATACAGTAGTTGTGTGAATATGAATAAATAATAAAATAAATCTACCTTACAGTTATATATTCACGTTCACACACAAATACTAAATCATCATCACAATAAGGTATTTTATTTAATTTTGTACATATACATAGACATGTTTTCATAAACAGAAGTAGAATGAGGTTTTTTCATGGTGACTTTTTCCTCTGGGCTAAGTATATTAATAGCAGAATAAAATTATTTTTCTGAATTTGACATAAAGAATTGTGTTCCTATTAGAAATGTGGACAAATGTTCTCACAGTATTAATCAAGTAACACAGTCTTTTGGGGTGATATTTAGGGAGGCCTAACTCGTTTGTCAGACTACACACTGTGGAGGTGATGTTTTCATAGAAACCTGTCCTGAGTGTATTTGAAGTTCTTCACGTGAGCGGGTTCGGCTCTGACGGAGAAGTGGTGCTGACAACCAAGCGTGAAGGACCAAGGCCCAGGCGGCACCGCTCCGTGGCAGACACTGCTCTGTAACGATGTGCATTAGTGCGGGTTTGCAGTACACAGTTACTACTCACCAAGAGAGTGCGTGCGCGTGGGTAACACATCGGAACTCTTCTTACTGTTCCCCCTCCCCTCTTCCCCCTCCCTCCATCTCTTGGTCCCCTTCCCATTTGCAAAAGATCTGTCTTCCTCTTCCCTGTTATTTTTCTTCTATTTTGCTGCATAATTTATTTATAATTTGGGTTTTTCATAAAGAGGAACCATGGAATATTTGAGTGTGTGTGTCTGACTTATTTCACTTAACTTCCTGGTTTCAAGGTGAATCCATTTTTCTACAAGTGACTCAGGTTCATCCTTCTTCATAATACAGTAGTACTCCATCGTCCATAAATGCCAAGTTTTCCTTATCCGTTCATCTTGATGGACGTACACACTGCTTCCAATGTTTAGCCTTGTAAGCTGTGCTGTTAGAAACATGGAAACGCATGGATCACTGTAATGAAATGTCTTTAACTCTACTGGGAGGATATGCAGAAGGGGGAAAGCTCAATCAAATGGAATTTCTTGCTTTAGTTTTTTGAGGAATCCATACTGATTCCTGTATTGGCTGTTCTAGCTTACACTCACACCAACATGTAGTAGGTCTTCTTCTCCCCACAGCCTCGCCGGCATCCGCTATTTCACTTCTTTGCAATCAACATTCTTTGTGCACTGAGGGGGAATTTTAATGTGGCTTCAATTTGCATTTCTCTAAGGGCCACAGAAACAGAGCATTTTTTCATGTATTTATTGGCTAGGTGTACTTCTGGGAAGCATCTCATTTCAGTTGTCCATTTTTTGATTGGGTCTTGATTCAGAGGGATATAATTTTTTTTGAGTTCTTTATATATTCTAGATATTAATCCTCTGCCTGAACACTAGCTGGCAATTTTTGTTTCTTTTGCCATTCTGTACATTGTCTGTTCTTTCCGTTTGTTGTTTCTTTCACTTGTAGAAGGTTTTTAATTTGATATCACCCCATTTGCTGATTCCTGGCATTGTTTCTTGTGCAACTGGAGTTCTGTTCAGAAAGTCCTTGTCGACCACTACGTCTTCAAGAGCTCCACACAGTTCACCTTCCAGGAGAATGTTTCTGGGTTAACATTCAGATCTCTGATCCAGTTTTAGTTTAGTACCTGGTAAGAGATACAATCTTGTGCACGCGGATAGCCAGGTTTCCCACCGCCATATGATAAAGAGGCTGTCTTTCCTCCCATGTGTTCTTGGACCCTTTATCAGAGATCTTTAAACAGGCAGAGTGTACCTGAGGTTGTTTCTCATCCTCTCCTCTGTTCCAGTAATCCTCCTGTCTGTTTCTGCACCCGCACTTTGTGATGTAACTTGAGGTCCAGGACTGTGATGTGAGGCCTCCTGCCTTACCCAGGATTGATTCTGCTATTCAGGGCCACCTCTGGTCCCACATGGATTTTAGGATTGTTTCTCCTGGTTCTGTAAGGAATGCCGCTGGTGTTTTGGCTGGGATGCACTATGTCTGCTTTTCATCTGCCCAGCATCCCTGCCATCCACCTCCATCTTCTTCCCATCCTCACCCGTATTCGTCTGTGGAAGCATCAGACCCCATCCCTGCTCAGCAGGGACACCCCACAGGTCTCAGCGCCTCAGCACCGCCCCAGCACCGCCCCATCGCTATCTCAGCAGTGACTGCCTTCCATTCAGGTGGTGACAAAATTCTAGAGAAGCAGATGCTGATGAGATTTCACTGGGGGATTCTGTGACGTTTCCTCATTAAAACATGGGCAAGAAGAGATAAAACGTACTTTTCTTCCATGTGCATCAACGGTTGGGTGTGAAGTGTGATCGTTGTGTGAGCAGGGGAATCCGACTTGATGAGCAGCCTCAGGATGAGGATTAGGAAATCAGGAAGAATTGGGCTCCTAACACGGATGAGGCTGCACAGTTAATGTGCAGAGAGAGAAAATCAACCCCTAGGTCTTTGATGCTCCTACTTGGACTTTACAATAAAATGAAGCAATAAATATCTTTATTTTAAGCAGTGTTGACAGAGCAGCCTAACTTCTATTTCAGGTAAGAGAGGGATCAAAACCAAAGGAAATACGTATTAATATGTATTAAGAATAATGGTGATAATATTGTTGATGAAGTAAACATGTTTTCTCACACGTTCTTTTTCACAGACATTTTAATCTTGCAGATATATTTAATCATTTTACAAATGAGGGGACCCAGCCTCCTGGAAGGGAGTTATGTGGCCGGTACACAGCTAAGAGACAGTGAGCACCACACTCACAAGTCACCACTCTTTCTACTGCCTCACGTCCCTACAAGGACTTGGAGGACTCTTTAGACCTCACCACTCGGTAAACTGAGTGCCAAGCCACTGATTCACTGCTAGATTTGCACAATGGTTGGGTCTTGAGCACCAATTTCAGAAAATGCCACTGGTGGGGAAAAAGCATGTTTAACATTTGAATTTCAAAGGCAGCCATTGGGTCTGGCTGAGAAAAGCTCCTAACTTTTTAAATATTCAGAAAGTGTAATGCAAAGCCGGCTGCTCCAGTCAAGTCCCTCCCCAGAGTCACACATAGTAGTTCCTGTGTTCCTACTGCTGAACGGAGAGGTGCGTTTAAAAACTCTAGTGTTCTCTCAGTCTCCTGCCCACCAAAAGACTATACCCACAACAGTACTGATAGACGTCTGGGAGCGCATGGCCACCACTTTGAGCACCTCCTGTAACTGCAGAGGCCAACAGCAACTTGTATTAATCTCATGATGTCTCAATAAATTTAATATTAAAACATTTATACTAGATTTTCTTTTCCTGATGCATACATTTTTTGGGCAGACTCTGTACATATAACCGATTCAGGGCGCGATTTAATGTGGACAGCCGATTTTAAATTCTCAAAGCCCCTCCTCGCCAGCCCTTCCTCATCCTGTCTCCCGTTCCTGCGTTCCTCTCGGAGCAGGGCGCACGGTCTTCACCCAGCTCATCTCGGTCACCTCCTGCTCAGGCCTCGCAGGAACATCCGCCCCTGCCCCGGGCCTGGTCTGTCCCCTGTGCCGCCCCACACCAGGTCTGTTCCCAGGTCTCCTGCCGCCTCGGGGACCTGCCTGCGCCACAGGTGTGCGATGCTCCAAGCTCGTCCTCCTTGCTCTCGCACGTGGGCAGCCTGCCCCCCTCGGGGGGCGCCCAACCTCCACCTGAGCAGGGGTCCCACGCCGCCGCTGCCTGCCAAGACCCCGCGCTGAGCAATCCTCTCCGTGCCTCGCCCCTGCAGGGGCGCCTCTCCCCCACTAGCCGAGCACCCCATGAGAAAGGGCTGGCGTCTGGCTTGATTGTTAAACAGCAGGGCGACAGGAGAGCTGCAGGAAACCCGTGAGGGCAGACAGCGCGCCCCCTGGGCCACCCTGCTCGGCCTCCCCGTGAGCAGGGGCTGAGGCCTCGACCCTGAACCCCAGCCTCCTCGGCAAACCGGACGTGCTTCTCGTCACTGGGCGCACTCTGTGCTGCACCCCAGCTTTTCGTGTTGGTAAATGTTGCTCTATTACAGCGTGTCACCCAAGAGGACCTGAACCTCTTTCATTTTGCTGTCAGTAACTAATTGGTCTCTTCCTATTAAGTCTTGTTCAGTGAGAATACAGGGCAAGCAGAAGCTCTACTACTGACCACAGCCACACCAGAACCGTGGGGAGCTGAATCGTACACCTAATGTGCACCTCACACAATGGCCGAGCAGTCCACGCCAGGCAACTGCAGGGGTCGACTGTGACCCAGAAAGTGTCTGTTCCCATCGCAGAACACACGCAGGTGACCTAATCAGGAAGGGGCTTTTACACGGCCCCTACACTAAGAAAGTGACAAGTGTCCTCCTTCAAGAAACAGAAAGAACAGGAGAAAGCCATGCGATAACTGAGGCAGAGGCTGGGTTACTTGAGCTCAACTTACAAACATCATTAAAGGAAAGGCACCCGTGCAAATAGAGATAAAAGCACTCCTGAGGTCCTCCGGGGACACACTCTCACGTCAGGAACCCCATCGTATCAAATCACTTCTATTACCCAGGAAACACAGTGAACTTGGCCCAGAGTGCTCACCGGACCTGGAGGTGACCCTGAGGGCCCGGAATCCCTGCCTTTCCAACGAAGGTTCCCCTGGTCCTCAAAGGCGCTTTCCCAGGAAGAAGGTGCCTCGCTTTCATTTCACATGGGTGCTGGGCCGCAAAGAGGCAGCAACCTCCCCTCCGGAGCATCCGGCCCGTCTCTTCTATGCACGATGCTGCCAGGGCATTTCAGGTGGGTACCACTTTAACACTGCTTAGTCTTTGGAGGGCTATTTTAATCACTAAGAGCCTTTCTTTGAAGGCTAAGTGCAAGCAAAAGAAGGGACTACGATCGAGGTTGTTTTAGGTAAACTCGCTTCATCTAAACATTATAATAAAAACCTACAGGCTTCCGCTTTCCTGGGTACAGTCTGTCATTACTCACCAAGCTCCAGCAAAGGAAATAATCTCCACAGTCAACCATATAAATACAGATTCCAGGTTCCATGAGCTCTGAAGCTGCTATGTTCAAATTAAAGGTTCAGAGATGCATGAAGACAGAGAAAAGAAGTAAAAGACAAACACACAGGTTCCTTCTTTCTCTCAGCATAGGCGACGGCAGGGCTGTGCTCGGTGGAGCAGTCATATTCCTGCATTTTGCACACTGAAGGAAATAAAGTACAGGTCACAGTGGATCTGGATCTGAGAAGAATTAGACTCCACGATGAGGGTCCTAAAAATCATTCTTTCACTCCTTTATAAAACTTACCTAGGTTTTCCAAAACACCTGAAGGATCTTCTGCATGATATCAATGTACAAAGCAAATGGCAATGGTACAAAGCCTGAGTAGGTTAAGAATTCTTGCAGAAAAGTCATATACATCACAAATCCTTTCAAGTTAACAGAACTGCATGCAATTTGAGGCTTACGAGAAATACACTGTGGATTTTCCAGTAATGCCTCTTGAAAAATAAGGCAAAGAGTTTTCCATTTGTTCACCAACTATATAAATGAAGAACTGGGAGATGTAAATGAATCATTAGCTTAGAACAATGCGAGGCCAATCAAGCACAATAGTTCATTTCTCATGGCTTGTGGACAGTAAGCGTCTGTTATTTTTTGAACAGTAGAAGAAAATGATATGGAAGAGCTGCCCACATAAAACTCATCAAACTGGTCTCAACAGCTCTGCGCATCTGAAGCGACTTGCTTCTTTCTAAAAGTGAACTTAGTGGGTGCTGGTGAACAGCTCAGCGGGTGCTGCGAGGCGCTGCCATAAGCCTGCGGCCCTGGTACGTCCTCTGTGATCCAGCGTGGTCTCCGTTGCACAGATGCTGGCTTTTTTCAAGCTGCATAGTGCTACGTGGTGTTTTCAAATATTAATCATTAGAAAGAATTCACTGTTGTTTTTAGTAGACATTTGTTAGGTTCAGTCCATTGCAAACGAATGTAGACTGCTGAGTGAGAGTTTGAAGAATATCTACGTCGCTGCCACAGAACCAACCGCCAGTTGGCCTAAGCAATGGGCCTGCAGGGTGCAGAGCTGATGATGGGATTGGGTGTGGGTTCTAATCCATTGTGGTAACAGTAACACCCTGTGTTTCCCATTATCTATCAGAAATCCAAGCTTTCCTTCAAACATGGTGTTTCATCACAGCTATATAGTCAGTTCAGAAGTCTGTCCTTTACTCATACCCAAATTCAGTACAATTCATTCCTGCGTCGCCAACAAAAGCAAAGACCGGGCCAGGTTCAGAGGGACGCCTCTGCGGAGCCTGCTGGCTGTGAACGTGGGTGACAGAGGGTCGGTCTCTCCAATCCGGAGACAAAAGACAGCTTTCTTCTTCCATAACCAGTGTGACTTTCTTCCTCAACCTTACTGAAAGTTACTTTATTTATTCTGTTTCGCTCATACTATGAAAATCTAAGTAGTCCTTTAAAAGAATAAAGATCTGTAGGCTGGTGATTTAGCTCAGTGGTGTAAGCACCTGCCTGGCAAGCATGAGGTCGTGAGTTAGAATCCCAGTACCACCCAAAAAAATAAATATATATATATAGATCTGAGATAGGCTGACAAGAAAAGCTGAGAATACCAGGACATTCTATCACACTACCTAGGAATGGCTCAGCCATGACAATGAAGATGCAGTTCATTTAAGACAAGAAAAACGTGCATAAGCCCTGGAGGATTCGGAGAGCCACGGCTATACTTGATGCTGACCTGGATGGGGCTGTGCACAGGAGAAAGATGTCTATGCTATATTCTGGTTTTTGTTTTGTTTTGTATTTTGTATTTTTGAGACAGGGTTTCACTGTGCAGTTTAGGCTGGCCTTAAACTCACTGTGTAGTCCAGACTGGCTTCAAACTCACACCAATTTTCCTGCCTCAGTCTCCCGAGTGCTGGAATTACAGGGGTGCACCACCACACCTGGTGTCTAATCTGGTTTTTTCGGGTTTTTTTGGTGCCAGGGATCGAACTCACAACCTTGTGCTTGCCAGGCAGGTGCTTTGGCCACTGAGCTAAATCCCCAGCCCTATTTTTTGAGAACAGAGTCTTACCATGCAGTTCAGGCTGGCCTTGAACTCACTTTGTAGCCCAGGCTGGTCTCGAACTCACAAAGATCCTCCTACCTCAGTCTCCCAAATGCTGGGATTAAAGGTGTGCTCCACCATGCCCAGCTCTGATTTGTTTTTTAATTGTGGAAAGAGTATTTCTTTTCAATTCAGTCACATTTATAATATCCTATGCAGCTAGGGAAAAATATTTCTTATTGGTAAATGACAAAACTAATGTCACATTCTCATTTTAAAAAGTCAGACACCTGAAAATACATAAATTTAAAAGTGAAAGTGACCTCCCTTCACAATTCTACTGCTTTCAGGATACTTGGCATTTACTGCACGCCACTCTAGACTGTTTCCTAAACCAAGGAAAAGCTTGGAAAGACAGTGAAGACCCAGATTTGTTTTCAGTGTTCTGTGCAGCTCTGCCTAAACGCGCGCGATGATGCCCGGAACATGGGGCAGTCTGGCCCAGGGACTGCACACTCCCTTCTGACCACAAAGCCCCAGCAGGCTCTGGGTGCTCAGCCGCACACTAAGACACAGAATACGAGGAGCCCTGGTCAGCTGCGCCATCACTGTCCCCGGCCAACAGCAGTCTTTGCCGGAGGGACGTGATGTAATTCTGTCCAGTGAAGCTGAGGGACAAGAAAGGAATTTTTTTCTTAAAAAAATAGCTGCACGGACCAGAATCAACCTTCCCCAGACCTCACGCCAGCCCCTGTGATGCCTGCCATCCTCCAGGGCTCTGAAGGGAATCCAGCATGAGAGGACAAACACGTGGACAGGAGCTGGGCCCATGACGTCACAATGGAACTGTCCTTCCCACTGTCCACAGGTAGGTGCCTGCAGTACCTGACACTCAGAGCATCAATGGAAATGCTTTACAGACTTCAGTAAAAATGAAACAAACTGATCGTTAGTGAAATAAGAACTTCAACCACGAGATCTTAAGGGGGATGTGTTAATTTAGATTATTTATGCTAAATGTCATCCACACATAACTTCATCGTAGAGCTATTTGCAAACAAAGAATAATTCTCTAAGAAGTATATCAATCAATGTTTCACTTTATTGATGGTAGAAATAAAACTGACAAAATTTAGATAAGCAAAATGCAAGCCCACCATCAGAACTGTTTATTTTTAAATTCTTTTGTGCAAACGCAGATCTTTATTGGATTATAAGCTTCCCTGAGACCCGCTGCCTGTAGCAAGTTATAATTGTTTATTTTCATAATGTGGTGATTTTGTTCCTGTCAAATTACTACAGGCTACTCAGCATATTGCTTAAGGAGTTTGTCTAGTGTTCTATATTCCAATTTTGAAAGGATAATATAAAAATATTTATTTTTTTTTAGTCAATCATGTTTATCATATATGATATTAACGAAGTAATTTTAGCTACAACGCTGGCTTCAAATGTTGTTTCGACATTTCTATTTGATTAACAGCTTTTATGCATAGGAAATCAGAAAATGGTTTGAATAAATTTAATGGGATAGGAGCATCTAAGTGAACCATATGAAATCGCTAGTTTGCAGGCAAAATGATCAAATAGTGGTTGAAATTGAAATTAACATTTAAAACCTTTTCAGAAAGCATGAAAAATAGTGTTTTTTAATTTCAATCTTTTTTTCATAATGACCAAGTAAGTACAGGCTGCCTGCATATCCTTGCCTTAAGAAACTGAACCAAGCCTGCACCTGGTAAGGGAACTGTAATATAATAAATGACAGGAGTCCAATTAGGATTCTGTTATGATCCGATAGCTCGGATCAGTATTTTCTACATTAATTCCAATAATAACACTACCTATATCTCGTAGTACTGTCATACAAAAATAACCCAGAACCTTACTTTGCAAGTGTAATGTTCTCTCCTAACAGAAGTATTTTGTATATATATGACATAGCACAATGTTAAAATACTTATGCATATTTTTAAGTTTATAAACAACATAATAAAATCTTTGCCATACATTTAGAAATACCATATTTAACCTTGGCTTTATTTTTTAAATAGTATTTACATGTAAAAGAATGAAATTAAGACCTATTTTGCAGCTCTAAGTAGGATTATGATTTAATATCAAACTCATACTTTAAGTATGGACAGAAGCTAGATAAAAGAAAGAAGGGCACAGGTGCTGTAAAGCCAATGGTCATACTGTGGGTAATGGAGAAAGCATTCACTACTGCCAGGTTTTCCAGTATCCTAGAGCCTAATCTATATACTTAGTATTTTTTTCTAGTGTACATAATTTTAACCTAACATTTCCTAATTTGCATTGTTTTAAACTTTCCCCTACTGATGACCATTACTCAAATCAAACTAAAAGGCTTAGAACCTTTTCTACCATCACAGTAATATTAACAACCCAAATTCTTGAGACAGGACGACTGGATATAGAGGGATGCACTGAATGGAGAGTGGAAGTGGTAGGTTGGATTTGCACTTCAGGAGAATGTGCACAGTAGCAGGCCGGTGAGACCAGAGGGCCGAGCTTCAAGACAGTGCCCCAGCCTAAGGGAGCAGATCTGTAGCCATTGCCACAGAGATGCAGAGGGACAGGGGTGAGATAAAAGCTGGTCAGAGGGAGAGAGTCACAGGACAGAAAGTTCCTGGGGAGAAGAGGACATGGAAGTCAATTAAGATGAACTCTTGACAGAGTTCGCTGTGTTAGACTAAGGCTAAATTATAGAAGACTTTGCTAAATTCTACTTCTCAGCTAGTAGTGATTCACCAAACAGGAAGCAGAAGCTTCAAGATCGTAAATGCCAATTTCTATATTAGTAATTATTTCCGAACTTCAGAGAGAGACAGACAGAGACAGAGGCAGAGACAGACACAGAGACAGACAGGGGAAGGGGAGAGAATTACCGAGTTTACAGAACAGCTAGAAATGTGTAACCCACTGTAGGAATGTCCCCTTGTGGACTGGAAAGCACAGATAGCATGCTGAGATACACAGTCAAAAGCTCTCAAGTAGTTGGGAAGATTTAAGAGATGGCCTTGGGATTTACAGGCTGAAGTGACCACCAGACAGTGGTGCTGGCCACTGAAATTGAAGACTCAAGAGAGGCACAGATTTGGGTTACACTGTAATGAATTCCACGCTGAACAGTCTGGGTTTGAGCAGCCAATGTTTATCCACATGGAGGAACCGAGCCTCAGTAAGATGCCAGGGCTAGAGACAAAGCTTGGTCCAGAGATGCAGATTCCGGTCCCAGTGGTCACCTCCGGCAAGAGAAACACTGTAATTTTAGATGTTTAAATATACTGCAGAAATATACAGCACTATATAAATGCAAAGTATGCAAATGCTATCCATCACCGATAGGTGATAATTCTGAAAAACTATGAATAAAATGTCGTGTCAGTCAGACATTGGCTTCACATTTGCTAAAGTGCCCCTGTGAGCCTGGGTGTGCGCAAGGCAGCTGTGTCCTCTCTGCACACCGGTGGCTCTGGTGGGTGAATTGCTCCGCCCGAGTGAGGAACAGTGCCAGCCACTTTGCCAGCTTATTCCAATCACAGACCGCTTCTCTCTGGAGAGCAGGGAGTGTTCCGCCCTCTGCCAAAACCCTCCATCCCCCCCACCCCCGGTGGCATCTGGTGTGGAGGGCGAGGTGCTTACGTGAGAACCACTCCATTTGTTCCGCCAGCAGGACGCTCCTGGGCTGCTCTGCTCCTTAATGAGGCCACTGAATCTTCAAATCGAATGCCCAGCTTTTCCAGGTGCAGGCAATCAAATAAGGGTGGGAATACTGCCAGGAGGCATGGACGCACAGGCGCACGTCCCAGGATGCCGACTGAGAACAGTGGAAAGAATCGGAGCCACCAGTGATGGAATTTAGGGCACTAATGAGCCAGGGCTCTGGGTCCACGGCCGGCTGGAACAATTTCAGCACCATGCCGCCTCCGAGCAGACGCGCATGAACACCCCAGGTTTTCTGGAGCGGTGTGGGTCTCAGGCAGCCTGCCTTTCTGTTCCACGCTACCGTATTAGTGCAATGGAACAGGACCACTTGCATAATTTTTATTTTGAAAAATATGTTATACAGCAGGCAAGGGCCATTGCCTCCTAATATCTGTTCCCCCTTCTTAAGGCCTCCATGATTCTCTTCCCATGTGATCAGCTTCACACGGCTCAGCATGCCCGCCCCTGCCCCAGCTCTTGGCTAGACACAGAAGTCAGGGTGCACTCAGAAACCAGCCTAAGCTACAGGGCCTCGATGATTCTCTGCACCTGTGTCTGGCTTAGGACTGAACAGCCAGGGTGGTGTACCCCACTTAGATGTGCAGGGAGGAGGTTTTCTGGAAACTCTGGGAAACACAGCTCTCGCAATTTAACAAGCAGCTGGCAGGGTCTCTGAGCACAGCCCTGGCCTAACCTGTCACTATCGCAGCCCCAGAGTGAGGACAAAAGGGCCTCTAAAGGATGGGATCCCCGAGATCAGAAGCGAGGCAGCCCCGGTCTGGACTCACACCTGGCTGCCCCACACCGGCCTTCCAGACCTGCTCCCATTAAACAAGCAACCGAGACAGTGGGGGCTGCTTCTGCATCACGGGCAGCCAGATCCTCCCAGGAGGGGTGCAGCATGTCAAGAGCAGTTTTTCACAATGCTGGCTTGATTTCTATTTTGAAGCCATGTATTTCACTTTATCCTATGGTGAGATCAGCCTGTATGGACAGAGGATTCACAGAAACGAGGCCATGTCCCACCACCTCTCAGTGACTCCTTGATGTCAAAACCTGACTGTGGTGCACGCAGCAACTGAACTTGTTCACGTTGTACAACCCTACTTTTTGAACCGCACGGATCTTTCAGATTTCACTACTTTTTCATTAATGTTTCTTTTCTGTCTCGGATTCCAACCCAAGTCCACAGGTTTTATTTAGTTGCCTTGTCTTCTCAGCCTCTTCCACTCCTGTGCCTGTGTTGATTCCTTCCTTCCATCTCAAGACCTTGACTGAAGAGTACCAGTCATCACTGTGCAATGTTACCCAATTCAGGTTTGTCTAAAGTCTCTATGACTAGGCTTGGGCCAGGTACCGTGTAAAGGGCACTGCAGACGTGCTTCCCACCTCTGCAGCCAAGTAGGGAGGTCATGGTTTGAGGGCTATGCTGATCACCAGGTCAGGGCAGTGTCCACCATGAAAGTTACTGGTTTTCCTTGTTATTAATATATCTAAGGACAGGATATTTTATGCCTCTGCAAATGTCCTGTTTTCTCTTTAAACCTTCCCCTGCTAATTTTAGTATCGATCCTTGCATCTTGCCCACTATAACAATCAGTATCATGTTGTAATGGTTATTTTCCAGTTCTCCTAATTCTTCTGCATTTGAGTGGGTATTATGGTGTAAAGAAGAGTTACACACTCATACCATTTGCATATTTGGGCCCACAGGTATTTCCATCCATCTTTGGGTTATACGCCAATAGTGTCTTCGCTTGTTCCACTGTCTGAACTGCTCCAGCTCTGGCCCTGCAGAGGTTCTCTAGGTTGGTCCTTGTAACCTGATGTTCCCTGACTCTTCTACACCTTCTCTCCTCTCTTCCTTCTTTCCTTCTGAGCACATCAATGCTCTGGGTCCATCTTATACTTTTTTCCACTTAAATCCAATCACTGCAATCATTCTGCAAAGAATCCTGATTCTTTTTATGGAGAATGACAGGTGGTGCTAGATATGCTCATGGACACTTAAGTGTCACTTCTTCTAGGCTGCCTCCGTGGATGAAGGCAGGAGACGTGTGCGTATCAACACATCCGTAATCTAATAACCACATAACTAAACAGAAACAGAATGGTTTCCTTATGTGTCTGTCAGCCATCTATACGTGTGTACCTGCATGGGCACAAGTGTGACTAATCCACAAGGATGACTGAGAATCGTGATTCACCAGCCCTCTTCCTTCACTTGCTTTCCCACTCTCGAGGCAGACGCTGCTCACCAGCTTCCTGGCGCCCTGTCCCCCAGCCCAGCCAGCACCCTAAGCTCTGTGCCCCACATCCTCCCTGTGCCCTCTGATCTTCTTGTGACAACCCAGACCTCCTTGTTTTTATCTGAGTCTGTGTGAATCTTTGGTTGCTCCCGAAAACTGCCCTCTGCACAGAGAAACAACATCAGTGGGGTCAAATTATCTAAGTAAATGAAAATGACACCTTGTAAAAGGTGGAGAATCAGGGAGCTGTCTCAGTGATAGTTTCTCTCCCAACAGTCATTTGACTGCCCCGGCCATAGACAGCCCCCAACTCTATGTCCACACAGTATCAAGAAATCCATAGCACGATGGCTAGGTCAGGTGAACAGTGCAAGAAAAATACTAATAACTGCTAGCGCTATCAGTGCAACCTGCAGCTATGGATGGCACCTGTACACCTGCACCCCAGTCTGACACAAAGCCGCATCCCTTCCGACATGAACGCTGAGGGTGAAAATGACGGGGTCACAGTGCACCAGACCGAACAAGGACCTCCGAAATCCGAGTTCACGCCTACGCCTGAGCAGGCCTTTGTGGTGGAGCCTCTGGTCCTTACAGGTCTCAGGCCTTCTATCAAATGCTTTTACTCCTCTGTGGTAATTCTTTCCGCCAAGTTCAATGTGTCACTGCTGAGAAGGGACCCGGCAGTCTTCCAGCGCTGTGCCCTGGAAAGGCCGCACCACATCAATTCCTTGTCTTCGCACTCGGTTCATGATGTCCCTCCACTTTGCAACCTGGACTGTGTTCCATCAGCCCAGCTTCCTTTCCTCCACCATTCGCTCACTGTGGCTTCCATGACCTCTGGTTGCTGGCCTTCACGAGTTTCCAATTCCCTTGCCCATTTCCAGTAAGCAACTAATGCTACATTTTATTTCACCTGTATTCAATTCTCCAAATGTAGATTAAACATATGCTAAATATCATAGCACAACTATAACTTTCTTGGTTATTACTGGGATAAAACTAATATAAATTTTTAAAAAATTCACCCTGAATGTACTATAAAGTCTAGTTGATATAGTCTTATGTCATACACAATTCAAAGACCCCTCTTGGCACAAGCCATGTGGGGCCCAGGAAGCTTTAGAGAATCCAGGTAGCGCCTCCCATGAGCCTACTGGCACTCGGGCTGAGAATCAACCCCACCGCCACCCTGCCCTGGGCAACAGGCTGGTTTGGAAACAGGCTGAGTTGATAGCAACTGAGTTTAAAAAAAAAAGAGCAACTGAATGCCTGCATTGGTTGGTTGGCCTTGCAGGCCTGGGGCCAGTGGTCTGAGCATCTGTTGGGAGGATGACAGTATGCACTATAGCAAATATGGGGGATTTCCTTGTCTTGTTCTTGAAATTCAATACTGTCCTCACTGTTCTGTTTTGTTCTGATTTATTGTTTTGCTTTATCCAATGTTGTGTTTTGATTGGTTTTACTCCATTTTGTTTGGTTTGATTTTGCTATGTCTGGTGGAATGGACAACTATTGTGAAGACAACAAGACAGACGATGGTGGCCATTGTTGATTTCCTATTATCCTGCTTTGAAGTTCTGTGCCAATTTCACTGCCTTGTTTTGATTGGCTCTATTCTGTTTTGTTTGGTTGAGTTTTATTATCTTTAAAATAGAAAAAAAACTCATTAGTCTTCATAGAATCAATATGCCATACTTTGGAATAAAATAATAATCTTAATGAAAGTTTATGAATTTATATGAAAGATGAGGAGTTTGAAGTAATTTAGATTAAAAGAATGATTTAGGGTACTTGTGATGCATTTTAGGAAGATAAATATCAGAAGGCATTGCAACCATCTTCATTTTTACACTGTTATTTTAAACCCTTATGTACAGAAAATAAGGCTTTCAAAAGGCTCTCAGAAACTAGATTTTTTTTTTCCAGAATACAGGGATTTATGACACTGGTCTTCCTGAAGCCGAGAATGCTGGAACAGAAGTAGGTTAGACCACCTGCCGCGAGGTAAGCAGCACATGTGGGCTTTCAGGGCTGTGTCAAACCTTCACTGCCGCAGGCCCCGGAGCCAGCCTTTCTCTGCTGTCTCTGCACGTACCTCAGATCGTCACCATAACAAAATCAGTGGTTTTTGAGATCCTTGAAAAGAGTATAAAAATCCCAGCATGATAAATGATATCATTTTATTCCATTGTCAACTTTAGTAAATGAGTTACTAAGAGAAAACACTGACATAATTAATTAATATAAAGAAGTGAATACTAGTGGCTTTTATAGAGTGAACTGAATTGTGCTCATCCATTCTCTGCTGTCCCGCACAGATAATCAGGTCAGTGTTCTCAAATGAAACGTCAATGGTGAGTCGCTGCCACTGTGCAGGGCAGCCGCCGCCCGCAGGCGCCCACTGTGTCAGGAACATGTGCACTTTGCTGCTCCCCGCCCACATCAGCAGAGCTAAACAGGGAGAAGGCCGCTCTGTCTCAAAGGGACAAAATGATCGGAGCCAACTAGGGCCTAAACTTTCTCTACAGCATGATTTACCACCAGAACCTGTGGCGACACTGCGGGCAAGGCTGGAGCACACGTGCATGCCTTTGTCACCTCAGCATGCGGCATGCTGCACACTAACCATGCGTTTCATCTGAGGATAAAGTGCGTGCTGTGTATCTGCGTATCGGTTCGCCTCCAAGAATATGGCATTCAATACTGCGTATGTCAGTTAAGTAATAAATTGTAGAAATTTCTTTGTTAAGTCACTAGGAAAAAAATCTACATACAGAACTATTCTGAATTAGATTTGCCTAATTTTTAGACTTACTGTTCATCACATGTCAAATAAGAACTAGTTTTTCTTTAAGCAAAAAATGGAATTAGATAAAACAGTACAGTTTAGAAAGTCTTACTGAAATATTAAGGACAGACTTTAATTAAATAAAAAATGATGTCATTGTAACTCACTAATGCTTAATATTTTCCACTTCTAGCTCTTTTTTAAAATAGCAAACCTAGAGGAAACATTAAGTTATACATAACACAATGTCCCTTTCATGAAAAAGCTACAGAACTACTCTTTCCTTTCTAGAGGGTAGAATAGTTTGTGGTTAAGCAAAAGTCCAAAACTTCCTAAGTGGATATGAGACTTGGGAGAGAAGCAATTTAATTATTTTAATCTGAAAGATGCCAAAATAGTTCATTTATACAGTGAATTCAAATTCAGTAACCCACTTTTACTCCAAAACTGACTTACAGCCATTAAAGAGTTTCACAGCTGGTCCTTCGTGACAATAAAACTTATTTTTGTTAATATAAATGAGTAGTCCTATACTCATTGAAGGAAGTTGAAGGAAGTAGAAATAAGTATATATTTTGCTCACTGTACCTACGCAGACAAATACTCACATTAAGAAAACCAGACTGGTATTCAAAACTCAAGAGAATGCTGAGTGTGGTGGTGCACACCTATAATTCCAGCACTCTGGGAGGCTAAGGCAGGGGGATAGCAAGGCCCATCCCAACCTGGGCAATGGAGAGGGACCCTGTCTCAAAACAAAACTAAACTAACAACAAAAAGGTGATGTAGCTCAGTGTGAAGACCCTGGGTCCAATTCTCAATACTCCCTCCCCATTAAATCCTGAGAACTGTTGAATGAAATAAATAGAAAAGACAAAAGAACACTATAGACATACACTACAGATATACACTAGGGATACGGGTTAGGAGTGAGAGGTTAGGGTGTTAGGGTTAGGACTTAGGTAAGTTAGGGATTAGGGCTTAGGGTTAGGGTAAGGGTTAAGGATTAGGGGTTAGGAGTTAGGGTTAGGTATCAGGGAATAGGGTTTAGCACTAGGGTGTTAGGGATTAGGATTTAGGGATGGGGTTAGAGTACCAGTCAGGAATTAAGGGTTAGAGTTACGCACAGGGGCTAGGAGTTAGGGTTCGGGTTAGAGTTAGGTTCTGGTTTTAATGGTGTGTATCTATAGAGTTCTTAGGGTTTACAGGCAGCATTGCACGAGGTCTTGCTGTGTTGGTGGCTGTGCTAGTATGTGTTTCTAAAAAATAATGATTTCAATTGTTTTAAAAATCCCTGTTTTAAAATGTAAGATGCATAACCACTAAAAAATAATGTACAGCTTATTTTAAAATGACCATTTTCTATACAATAAGTATTTTAAAAGTCATGGATTAATCCCAGCACTCGGGAGGCTGAGGTAGGCGGAGCGTTGCGAGGCTGGCTTGGGCTACAACGTGAGCACAAGGCTGACCTGAGCTACATAGTGCGACCCTGCCTCAAAAAACCAGGGCCGGGAGTTTGGCTCAGTGGCTTAAGCGCCTGCCCTGGCAGGCGCAAGGCTGTGAGTTCAATCCCCGGTGCCACAAAAAAAAATAAAAATAAAAAATAGAAGTCATGGATTTATGTAATTCTGAATCATTTTTTCATCCATCACTGTGAGGTATATAGTGCACTGCAGCTTCATTCGAAGGCTCCTGACACACATATGGGCCACAATCTCTCCTTCCTTCCGGGTCCATCCACCAAATGATAGACAGCTACGTTCAATTCCTACCCCATGGGCACCCTGTTCCGAGCCTTTGTTCAGAAAAATTCTTCAAAATGAAATGTCTTTTTCCTCCCTCTTTGCCTATGAAATTAAAATTCTGCTGTAGAGTGTACCTTAAATAATGGATGAATTACCCTCAAATGAACAATCTGATAATCATCATCATCAGAAAATATCATTAAAAGCACAGCACTATTAAGATAAAACAAAGAAAATTAGTATTTTTTATCAAACAGGGTCATCACCTGGGGAATAAATATAAATAGGAATTGCTCTAATGTGATGTTGCACAAAGCATAATAAGAGATAAACTCTACATGCATTATTGCCAGGAAGGAATGGACTGGAATAGAGTGTGCAGCTGGCTGGACAGTGGCCTCTCCAGAGAAGTCCACATCCTAATCCCCGGATCATGAGATGCCCAAAGAGATCTTAGAGAAGTGATGAAATTAAGGGTTATCCGGCATAACTGGATGGTGCGGTCACAGTGGTACACAGGAAAAGGAAACAGGCAGACCAGAGTAAGGCAAGGAGGCATGGTCAACAGAAGTCACGAAGGGAAGAGGGAGCCCTGGGCCTGTGGAGGCCACGCAGGGCACGGCAACAGCATGTCCCCACAGCCTGGAAAAGCAGCACAGCCCCGTTCAGCTGCTGACCCCCAGAACTGTCATGTACTAAGGTTGTGTTTATTAAAGACACTATGTTTATAACTTGTTATGGCAGCAGCGAGACACTAATACAAGAGTCAACACAGTTCAGTGAAAACCACTTGTTCTGCCATCTGCTGGGTGCACTTGGGCCAATCTCTAGCCTTGCCATTCTTCCAGTGCACAATGGATGTGACACGCTGTCTTGGACGGGCACTCTACACATACGATCTTGCTGCGCCTGAGCTTCCAGCTGCAGCTCTGCGGTCCATGGATCTCTGACCTAACCTCTCACAGGCAACTTCTATTTCACTGGTCCTGAAAATCTGTTACCAAGCCCAAGAGACAGCCACTAACGCCGATTAACCTCCTGGAGGTGGAGTGGTCATCCTCCTCTTCTCACGTGTGTATTAAGAAAGAAATTGAGAAACTGAGAAAGCCATGATACACGTATCCAGAGGAAAACAAAGGAAAGACCTGCAGAGAGCCCCTTCGTGAGTTCTGAATGTGCCCCTAGTCCTGAGTCTTCTCCCGTCTTGAGGACTCTTGAGCCTCCAGAGCCCTGGCTTGGGGACCATCTCATCTCAGAATAAATTACTCCGTTTACCTTAAACGTGGACATAATGTAAGAATCAAAGTGCCATAGTCCTGGACACACAGCAGAGTGGAGCAAGTGGCAGGCATACGAACGCTAACCTGCGATCTGTCATTACTACTGGCTCAGCTCCCCTTCTCCCGCAACCTTCTCCTCCCTGCCTTGCGCTCACTCACCAGTGAAGGCTTCCTTGCCAGCAGGATGGGGTGGGGATTTTGTCTCTAACTCTGTTTCAGGACAGGAGCGGCATCATTTTCCTTTTCACCCCTGACTAACCATGTGGAAACAATAAAGTATCTTTATCATCAGTGTGATCAAGCAGAAATGTGACAAGAGTAAATCACATTTGCTGTAGTTTCGAAATGGTCACAAATTACAAATCACAGTTCATCAACATACAAATGACCACTGCCTTCAAAAAAACCTTCAATATTATATCCAAAACCCCTTTTCACGTCGTGTTTATCGTACTTCCACTCCCTTCCCAAGAAAGATGTGCTCATCTGACCCTGAGTACTCCAAGGGCTGACTCTTGGAAGGTCATTTCCCTCTCTGCCTCTGTCTGTGAGGCCCCTGTGGAGCTACTGTCTGCCCAAGCCGGTGATACTTCTTTGCATGCAGTATTATTCTCTTCACACTGTAATTTCCTTAATGATTAAAAGTACCTTTGCCTAACCGGGCGTGGTGGTGCACGCCTTTAATCCCAGCACTCAGGAGGCTGAGGTAGGAGAAGTGTTGTGAATTTGAGGCCTGCTGGGGCTACAACACAAGCGCAAGGCCAGTCTGAGCTACATAGTGCGACCCTGCCTCAAAAAACCAGGGCTGGGAGTTTGGCTCAGTGGCTTAAGCGCCTGCCTGGCAGGTGCGAGGTTGTGAGTTCAATCCCCGGTGCCGGGAAAAAAAAAAAAACTAGGGCTGGGAGTTTGGTTCAGTGGCTTAAGCGCCTGCCTGGCAGGCACAAGGTTGTGAGTTTGATCCCTGCTGCCGCAAAAATAAATAAATAAATAAATAAAAAATAAAAGTATCTCTGCCTTACCAGAGTATCATACATGAAGGTTCAATAAATGCTTATTAAACTGAGATGAAAAACCGGTCTATCAGACACCCATATTTTTTACTTGTTTTGTGCAAAGGTCCTTGCCCAAGAAAAAGCAGCTGTATTATGAAATTTTCTTCAGGAAGCCCATACCCTAGCATTGTATTTCTCTATGATATACTGTTAACCCACTGGTCAAAAAACCCCTAGCACAAGGAAGAATGAGGCATTTAGAAATGTACACTGAAGGTGCGCATCATACAACCCAAGGAAACCCTGCATCTGAGGTGTCAAAATGAGTGTCCGGCTGTTCCCAGTTCTTCCAGGCTGTGTTACAAAGTTGAAACAGAAGAGCTAAGAGCAGGCGTAAAAAGGCCTGAAATCCCGTGGCAGATCAGCTTTACATCATGAATAGAAATATTTGAAAATTACTCCCAAGTAGAGGGATAAAAGGAGGAAATTTTGTATTTTTATGGCATAAATTTTAATTCTACCTAAGTAAATCGTAACTGTAAAGAAAAGTGGCACCTCTTTTTAGAACAAAACTCAATGTACCAGAAGCATTTTATTAAGAAGATGAGAAGGTACTCTTGCCCTAATATTAGTTTGGTTAGTTGTTCCACAAACTGGTTTTAACACACAAAGTGAGATTAGTATAGTTTTATATAAAGTGCACAGTAAGAGACTTCCTGCAAAATGGCCGACCTGATGACTCTGCCGTAGGGAGGCTCCCTGGAATATACCTCGCAAATGCTGGAATACAAAATAATACAATAACAGAAAGAAGGAAAGGGGAGGGAGATGGATCCTCAGGACCTAAGAGGAGTCTAGGATAAGAACTGTAGCCCACGGAAAGAGTAAAATAAAAAGAAGAAGTAAACAAACAAAGGTGGCGGCGCCTCTGACCAGAGCTCAATCCAATCAACGCGGACCCAAACTGGGAAGGTGCGATTAAAGTGCTTGAGATGTGCGATTGAACTTCTGTGGCTAAGGCGGAGACGGCTATCGATCATGGAAAGAGGTGGTCGCGAGCTGGTGAGTGAGTAAACTCGGCGGGCTCCAGCCCCCCACCCCCCACTCCCCACTCCCCAGGGAGAGCGAGGAACAGGCTTCCATCTTGAGACTGGATCTGCACCTAATTAGGCACGGTTCCTTGCCCACACCAGGCCCTGGAGGGTCCTGGTGGAATCTGCACAGGTGCCCTGGGGATGATAGAGGAAATTAGGCGGAAGGTCCTATCCACGCGCACTTCACCAGACATCCAAGCAGAGCCGAGGCGACATGGGGAAACACAGCAGAGCCCAGGAAAATGCCAAGAAGGAAAGGTAGAGGGCGCTCTCCGGACTCCAATACAAGCAGCACAAACCCGATTGATGTAAAGGCAGACAAGGTTGGGAGTCCAAAAATTAAACTCTCAGAGGAGTTGACAACTGAAGTGGGGAGACAACTCCATGAAGCTATGAAAGAAATTAAAGCGGCACTGTTAGCCCAATTGAGAATTGAAATGAAATTAATAATAGGGCAATCCCTTAGCGCCTCTAAAGGAGACATAGCCAGAAAGGTGGAGGACGGAAAATCAAAGGAGATTGAGAATGAGAAAAATAAAAACTTAGAATGCATCAATCAGATTCAGAAGAATACCAGGAACTCAAAGACTTCAATAAAAGTTGGCAGAACCACCTGAAAGAGACTAAAGATAGTCTTTCATATCTCGAAGAGAAAATCGCAGCGTGGGAGAGAGAGAGACAAGACTTATTAAAAATAATAAGAAATCTGGAAGTGGCAGTGCAACGGCTGCAAGACAACCCATAACGAATAAAAGGTGTGAGTGAAAAGGCAGGGGTCAATACAAATCAAATTAAAAGCATATTTACGGAAATAATTACAGAAAATTTTACAAGTATGGGAACAGGAAGAGACTTTCAGATAACTGAAGCATATAGAACTCCAGCTAAACTTGACCATAACAGGCCTACACCCAGACATATAATAATCAAGATTCCAGAAATTCAACACAAAAACAAAATATTAAAAGCTATTAAAGAAAAGGGACAGATTACCTACAAAGGAAGACCCATCAGAATCACAACAGACCTCCCCACACAAGTCATCAGGTCAAGAAGAGCCTGGGGTGAAGTATTTCAAGCCCTGAAGGAAAATAACTTTC